>JASANB010001023.1:0-51870 GCA_030248155.1 Sabatieria punctata | reverse complement strand
ATGTACTGTTATTTTACTAGTGGATTTTTATTTTACTATTTACTAAATTTACTAGAAATTCAGCCTATCAATTTAATTTTTATTTTTATTTTACTATCGGGCAGCTCCGATTTTACTAATTTTTGTTTTACTAATAAGTCTACTAATTTTACTACTATTTTACTACGATTTTACTAGTCATAAGGTGGGATTTTGAATCAATGATGTCAAGGCATTGTGAATAATTTATGTTGGTGCTAAATAGTTGCTAAATTTGATCATGATACGAAGTTCTCCAGAACTGTGGACCGAAAAACGTGTGAAATTCAACTGACAAAAGTGCGCCCACCCATCTTTTATTGCAAAATTGATCAAGAATTCGGCTGGAATTAGCCAAAAACTAGTAAAATAGTAGTAAAACTTCCATTTTACTATTGACGGTCTTTGTTAATTTAATTTTATTTTTACTTTACTATTGGCTCATAATTTTACTTTTTACTATTATTTTACTACTAGTAAAATGCCACTAGTATTACTAATTTTTGTTTTACTATACTATAGTAAAATAACAGTAGCCCAATGCAACCACTATGCATTGGAAACACCTGTCCATTTCACCCCACCACGAGATGTTCTTCGTGGATGGAAACAGAAACACAAGCAAATTTTGGGCCGTCTCTACCGTTTGAAAGTTCGCATTCTGCACTTGGAACAAACTGTCATTCGTCAAACCAGCGACATCGAAGACAATGAGCACAGGATGATGTCCCGCACCAGGGGCTGCGTAGTCAACTGGCCCTATCAGCCCTCTCTCAATGCTGCAATGCAGAAACAGATCGAACAGCTGTTTGATAAGCTGACAGAAGTTGAAGACCGAGTTGGCCTGTTGGACCAGCTGATTCAACCACATCAGATGCCTCCGCCATATTCTGCTGCTCCACTGCCAATGAGAGATGACTCAGAATTGTAATCAACGTTGCAGCGAATGAATTATTGATTTCAGTGTGTATTATTGTTTAATCGTGTTAGTTGCTTCTTGTTGTCTTAGTCTTCTTAAGCATTTATGTAACAATAAAACATTATTAGGTAATCACGTCTCTTGATAGGTTACGCTTCGTTTTCTATGTGCTTCTTGTCCTTGTTTCGATGACATTTCTTGCTTAGACCGCACTTATTCCCATAATCCAGCATATCTCTGTGTTTTTTTTCCGTATGTACGTTTTGTCCATGTAATCTCCATTATTGTAATTGTCCTGTTTAGTCGGTCCTTGTCTTGTCAATATTTGTAATTTCATATATACTGCTCTTACCAGTGTCCTTTACATAATCGTACCAGTGTTTATTTTGCTTTAAGTTGGTTTTGTTAGGGTAATTGTTTGTATGCGTTCCTGCGTGAACGCTTATCTGTATTGTTCTATGTCTGTTTTGTCTTTTTATGTCTTAATGGTATCTGCAAATTATATATTTCACTATTCAGCTTCTTTTTAATCGGCTATTATTGTATACACTTGCCATTTGTAACCTCCTCCATATTCATTTGACACTTGATAACGCATGAGGTGTGCTGAATTTCATTTGTAATCATGCAATTGTATTCTATTCCACTTCGGCCTTTTCTTGGTTTTCATGCATATTTATCTTGCTTTGTAGCATTGCTTCTTATATGGCTCTGACGTTTTTCGAGGACGAATGTTACTGGTGGAATGTTGCGATATCATGATGGTGAAAGGAATTGGTGTGTAGTACGGTTGTTGTGTTAGTCACGATATTCAGTGTCAGGATCAGATCTTGTTTGAATGCTGCACGTGGGCGTGTCAGCTTTGATTTGGTGGGATGTTGCGAAGGATGTGAACGCCGTACGTAGTGTGTATACTGTAGGGCAGGAGTTGTAACGAGGCCGGAATGTGCTATGTTGTGACGGCAAGCCGGGTCTGGCAGATGTTATTGTTGCTTGATGCTGGTATTTGATAGTGCTCTATATAACGTGGTAGGCTTGGCCGGAGTGTCAGTTAGCTAGCTAGTGCGAATAAACGAAAGGAGCGGAGAGGAGCCGATCTGGTGCGCAACATACATAACCTATTTTTTACATCAAATCGGTAATTTGAGCTAAGAACTTCACATACTATTGTTAGTTTCTGTAGATGCCATATATAGTACCCGCATACTATAAATGGATTCAATTTTATTTTCGCAAAACCCTAAGTGCCATATATAGTATACCCGGGTACTATAAACAGCACTATACGGTAAATACCGGTATGCCGGTATTTTGCGAATACCTACCCATACCGAACCGATTATTGAAAATCCCATACCCAAACAACAGTAACCCCTGTTAGTTACAGGATTGCGCTCATACGTAGTTGTACTTACTGTTGTTTGGTATTGGATTTTCCGTTTGTGTATGTGTATGTGTATGTGTATACACATTTACCTTCAAATGTGCATGGTAATTTGTGTATACACATTCAACAAAACAATGTGTATTTTTGTGTATATTTGTGTATGTGTATTGTACTGAAAATTAGTGATGTAAAATTATGGAATTTGAATTTCAATTCAATTACAATTAAATTATGGGCTCCATTTTTAATTTCAATTAAATTAAATTAAATTAATTGAAATAGTTTTCCATTATTTTCAATTACAATTATATTTTCAATTAAATTATGGAACCTCGGAAAATTTCAATTATGCAATATTTTTTCAATTTTTTTTCAAGTTTTTGAAAATTGTTGTATTTTTGCTGTTAAAAGACAGTAACAGTGACCCAGGACTTCGAAAAATCTCTATATAAAGCCTGATTAGCCTGCTGCCAACTAGGCGAGAAAATTTTAAAAAGTTGCCTTTTAAAAACGCATAACATGGCATTGTGGGGGAAATTTACAGATCCGTACATAATTTAAAAGTATCAGTACATAATTTAAAAGTTTTCAGCATTTTTGAGCAACATCACTTCCTAAAGTACCTTCGCCTAAAAAGGGGTTGAACACCCGTCATACACCAAAAAACGCAGTCTTGACTTTTATGAATTACAAATTATAAAGCAGAGGACAAAATATCACAAAACAAAGTGAGGTCAGTATAGAGAGGTGACAAACCTTAAATAGGTTTTTGTTTCAAGTCATTAGCGCCTCTAATACTTACGCATTTCAGTACATTCACTACAGGAAATAATTGAAAATATAATTGAAATTCCAGGCGAATTTCAATTAAATTACAATTAAATTATGGCCCAACTTTTGAATTTCAATTAAATTAAATTAATTGAATTGAAATTAAAAACGGGCCAATTATGCGAATTTCAATTACAATTAAATTAATTTTTTACATCACTACTGAAAATGCAATTTTTTTGGTCGATTTCCAGTCAGAAATGCTACGAAAATCAAGTTTCTCAATGTCTGCTGCTTGAAACCTTGGATAGCTTTGAAATCGAGTTACTTCGGCCATTTGAGGGCTTTATGAGAATATCTACTGTTTATTACTGCAGCAAAAACATAGAAATTTTTCGTTTCTGTTCGAAATTTTATCGACTTTTGCTGATCAAATACACATACACAAAGATACACATTTTGAGTACTGTTCGTGTATGGTAATGTGTATCGGAATTTTCAATGTGTATGTGTATACACATAGAAAAAACAATGTGTATTTTTGTGTATGGTAAATGTGCATGTGTATACACAAACAACAGCAGTTGCACTCTACACCTAATAAGACAAAAGAAGACCTACTATTCAAGATCGGCTTAACGGTCATTAAGGAGTCGGTATGTCTTCGACAAAGAGGCTTCTTCTGTTGCATTCGAGCTCTGACCTCGCTCTCAAACGCACTCCGGAATCGGTCGGTGAGAAATGCAATTACAGTATTCCAGGCTTTTGCCGCTCCCGGCTGAGCGCCCACGAAGTCACGCTCCATCATCGTTTTTGAGAATGTTTCTCCAAAAAGTTCCCACAGTTCCGGCGAAAAGCCCATCTTCTTCAGATGTGCATGCGATTTGCCTGCAGGAAAGTAGAATACAGGGCGCCTCAAAAAAGCAACATTTCTTTTTGCTGTCAATCAGTAAACCTTGCAAGTAAATAACCTGAAGTGTAGAACAAACCGGAAAACTTCTGATAAAAGCGCAGGCTCCAATACTAGCCCCGCTCCAATAGTACTCCGCTCCGCTTCACGGACAGTGTAAACGCGCACGCTCTAATAGTAGCGCCCTTGTTTGTAAACATTTATTCAAACAGTAGTGTTTGAACCAGGGAGTCAAAACTGTATAAAACAGGAGATGTTGCTCCCTTTGACTAGAATACACACATCTTCGTATCTGTGGATGGACAACAAATTACACGTTTCTAATGTCAAGCAAGGCAACGTAGTCACTAAAACTCTCAGACCGAACAAAGCACAAAAACAGCTCGAGAGGCACTTCAATGTTCTCACTTCCTAGTCCATTCCAAACAGAAGCTGCATTTACAACAAAACTTTTTGAACTTCTCACATGTCTATAGGTTGGAATAACAATTGAATGAGACTGACTGTTTCGCAAACTTCTTGTCGCACAACGCACAGAAAGATGACCGGCGGGCAAAAATCTCAAAGAATGAACATATTTGTACAACAGCACACAACGTTTTTCAGCGACTATACGAGAGATGGACTTCCATTTGAGGATTTTTAACATTTCGGCATATGGCAGGTCAAAACGATTAAGCAGTAATTTAGCAGCGTATGATTGCACGCGCTCTAATCGCAATTGGTCGGCAACATTAGCAGGGTAGGTGGCGCAACATGCGTACAGTATGGAGGGGCGCACAACTTGCATGTACACGGCACGAATAACTGACGGAAATTTGGCTTTCGCCATCCTTCGGAGCGATCCTAACACAGATTTTGCTTCCGACACCTTAGTGCTGGTATGGTGGGCGAAAGAAAGCCTGGTGTCTAGGGTCACTCCCAGATACTTAACAGACTGCTCACACGCAATTGGTACATTATCCACTGTAAGTGGTGGCGACAGCATTAACTCATTTCTGTGCGCATTAGGTGAGACAGAAAACACAATAGATTTGGTCTTTTGCACATTAAGTGCTAGACCCAGATCTTGAAAACTACGTGCAATCACCTGGATATCGTTGCGAATGGAATTCTCGGATGATGGCTTGCAGACCGGGCAGATATAGGCTAAATCGTCAGCGTAGCCAATCAGTCTCGCATCCTGTGACAACCTGGTGTTGAACACAGAATTCATGTAGGCAATGAAAAGCACTGGTGACAGGATCCCACCCTGCGGCGTTCCGCTGATGATGCACCGAGTGCTAGACAACTGTCCGTCCACTCTGACTCGCTGCTGCCGACAGAACAGAAACGACTTTAGTACAGCCAGCAAAAAGTCAGGTACAGAGTACTGAGTTTGGAGGCAAGTCAGAAGGCGGCCCAACGGTACTGTATCAAACGCTGCGGTGATGTCAAAAAAGACACCGCAGACGCGAGTAGCTCCACCCCTGCAGCGTTCAAAACCGTCACAGATCAGTTTTTCCAAATAAATGAGGGCATCTTCAGTTGATCGGCCTTGCCGAAAGCCGAACTGCGCATCTGACAGATCCAGGTATGGTAGCAGAAGGGAGAGGAAATGTTTCTCGGCAATTTTGGAGAACAGAGGCAGTAGACTTATGGGCCGGAAGTCTGCTGGGCCAGATGGATTTGTGGTCTTAGGTATCGGGACCACAACAGAAGACTTCCAACAGTTTGGAAATTCTCCCTCAGCGATGCAGCGATTGATTAGCATAGTCAGTGGGTGGGCCAGCTCGGCTGCTGCTTCTTTAGCCAAGCGGGGAGCTATGCCATCAACACCTGGGGCTTTGGTGACGTCTAGATTGGCGAGCTGATTGTAGACAAAAACAGTTTCACAAAGCCATTCCGGCTCCAGTTCAGTTGTGGGTTTCAGTACAGGCGGAGGCCCATCTTGCCTGTTCCATTTGGTGTCAAAAAAGTCTGCGAGACAGTTAGCTTTAGCTACAGGTTCCGTCAGGAACTGACCATTAGCTGGACACAGAGTAGGTATTGTGGGACGAGGACCCTTTGTAATCTCACGTATGCCCCTCCAAAAAGACTTCGGGTCACGGCTATGATTGAAAAGGTTAGAGTAGTAGACATTTTTCGCTGTTTTCACCGCTTTGTCTGTGCGCTTTTTCAGCCTTCTAGCTCGCCTTTGCAGTACAGCGTCAGCCCGATCGCGATGAGCGACCCGTGATGCCGCGTCTTTTCGTCTGATTAGTTGCAACAAAGGCTTCCGAAACCACGGTTTTGAGGGGTCGATTTTGATCACTTTCTGCGGCACAAACTGCCGGGCAGCACCTATGACAGCACCCTGTAGTGCAGCAGCAGCTTCATGAACAGTGGCAGTGGTAGATACAGTACGCTCCAAGTTCTCGTCTCGCAGTGACTGCCGGTAGCCGTCAAAGTCTGCGCGACTCCACAGCCACACAGAGCGTGTAATCGGGACCGCTTTTGTTGCGATGAAGGGAAGGTGGGCCCAGACGCTGTGATAAGCCTAAGCCCCAGCGCCCTTCTAATAATAGCGCTCCCACGCGCTTTACTATCAACGCTTTGTATGTATGTGTTTCCAATGTAGAATAGTGTCCCTTTGAGACAATTTTCTTTGATTAAGGTTTCACACATCAGTCAGACTAAACCTCATAAAGATAGCTTGTGTTTAAGACAAAAATACCCTGTATTTTCAGAAAAATGAGGATACTTGAGATGGCCAATGTAGCATTGAAATAATAGCGCCCCCAAAAGCAATCACGAAAAAATAAGAGCTCAGCGCTATTGTTAGAGCTTTTACCATTCAAGACGAGATAAACTAAAATACTGCTAATCTGCAGCAAATGTTGCAACCAACCTATATTTGCGGGCAGCAGGTATTCCTCCGATTTGAGCGTCGAAAACGAATTCACCACCAAGCCCAACAAGTCTGTCAAACATTTGGCATGGTCTTGAAAGGTCAGATAGGCGGTGCCGCCACCCTTAAAAAATCCAGCTCGCATAAAAATCTCGTTCACTACCGGATTACTGCCGCCCATCTGTTCAAAAACAGTCAAAAATAGCTTGACAGCCGGTCTAGCACTATTTTTATTCAAATGCACCCAAGTTCTGCGCAGGGCACGAAACTCCGAATGGTCCAGCTGAGTGCGTAGCTCCATAATCTGTGAACTTTTGGACGCTTGAAGCATAGATTCTTTCAGTTCTTCTGCTTCTTCGCCCGTATCGGTTGAGCGACGAGCGACGATTCGGTTGCCGGCCGAATCCTCCTGGGCCATTTGACGCAACAAGCGCTTTCGGATTAGAAGTTTGTTTACAATGAACATTGTAGCGCCTGTTTACAGACTTCCTGTGTATGCACCAGGCTGGCGGGATGGAAAGTCAGAAATAGAATGAGAGTGGATTAACCACAAGCCTTGGCTTGTTATTAAAAATTATCTTGTATAAATTTAGTCAGTCAAGCGAAAAAACATGTTAGCAGACATAATACAGGGTGCTTAAAGAATGAACCCCCTGTTACCTACGCCAAACGTGGGTTTGTATGTCCAATTATACGTATACAAATACAGTATAGATCAAAAAAAATGTCCCATCGCTTTTTCGGCCTTCACTCAAACGTTTCGTTCTCAGTCACTTCTTTACCGATTTGGCTCAAATTTTCAGTAAAAATTAACAACATGGTTGGCTAAATATTCTGCAACTTTGGTGCGAAAATTCCAACGGAAAAAATTTTTTTGAACCGAAAAGTGAAAATCATAGTGGTCTGTGTAAATTCAAATTTCCCGCGTAATTACGGCGCTATCGCTTAGATAGTTGCAGGAATGATCGGGCGGACATTTGGTCATAACATATTCAGAGGGCAGCCCTCTGGCTTAAGGGGCACTAAAATTGGTGAATTTCAAAAACATGACAAAATGTGACTTTTCTTCGTAAAAACGGTGAAATGACAATTCAGAAGATTTTCGATTTTCTAAAAACACTGTGAAAAAGGTTTCTATGATGTGAAACAGAGTTTAAATATCAGGTTCATTCATTTGTCGAACTTCCTGCTACAATCTGTGTTGATTGACAACTGATTCAGTGCTTTGATTCCAGAATGTACAGATTTCTTAACTATGGGATTTTCGATCATGTTTTTAAAATTCCCCAATTTTAGTGTCCCTTAAGCCAGAGGGCTGCCGTCTGAATATGTTATGACCAAATGTCCGCCCGATAATTGCTGCAACTATCTAAGCGATAGCGCCGTAATTACGCGGGAAATTTGAATTTACACAGACCACTATGATTTTCACTTTCTGGTTCAAAAAAATTTTTTCCTTTGGAATTTTCGCACCAAACTTGCAGAATATTTAGCCAACCATGTTGGTAATTTTTGCTGAAAATTTGAGCCAAATCGGTAAAGAATTGACTGAGAACGAAACGTTTGAGTGAAGGCCGAAAAAGCGATGGGACATTTTTTTTTATCTATACTGTATGTGTATAAATATATTTTTATTTTTACAAATCGTTTAGATATACATATACATATACCGACGGACCACTGATGCATTAATTAATTAATATACATACACAAGCAGTCTTGAGATACAAATGGTTTGTATATTTCCTTGTTTATATTTTAGAGTAACAAATTTGGTAAATTTGTAGTATTTTTGCTATTTTCTTACAAGGGATGGATATTTTCCGAAAAAGCCTTGGCCTGTATTTTTTTCAGTTTTTTCTTCGTCTTTTCCCGGTTTTTTTCCAAAATCGTGGAAAAAACTCAAGCTCAAGTTCAGAGTATCCTATAGATATAAATCTCGAAACAGGCATGAAATAGTCCCTCACAGGCTCCATAAATAAACTCCATATGCAAATTTTCTTACAGCAGTTTGCCTTTTTGTTTTACATTGCCAAATTTGGTTCTTTCTGTTGAACGGAAAAAAACACCGGAAAAAAACAGACCTCACATCCCTGTTTCTTACTGTAACTGACTTGTTTTCCACATCACCTTAATCATACATGTAACAGGTCATCCGCCGATGGGGAGAGGGGGGGTTGGGGGGTCTGGCGCCGGCCGGGGGGGTCGGAGCCAAAATTTTGGGGCAGTGGGGTGGGCACTAAAAAACGCTCAAAAATCGAAAAAAATCGCAATTTTTGGGCTAAAAATCCCCAAAAATCGCTAATTTGGGCTGAAATACAGCTAAAAAGTGCTGTTTTGCAGGCGATTTTGGCAATTTTTGTGTGTGAAATTGTAAAAAATTGCAAAAATTTGCTCGAAAATTTACTTGCCAGAAAAATCGGAGGGGGGGGGGTCGGTGAAATCGTCTCGGGGGGGGGGGGCCCATCTGGGGGGTCTGGCCTAAGTCGGGTGTACTGTTATTCAAATATATTAATATTAAAATAAAACTATTATTAATAGTGCCATTTTAATAGTATTAAATCTATATTAATATTAAAATAGAGGGCCTACTATTATATTAAATTAAATTAAAAATACACAGAGGAGCTGAATATTAAAATTTATTTTTAATAGTATTTTAATAGCATTTTAATAGTTTTATACCTTGTTTGACAATCAAGGAAAAAGTTACAGTACCTACATACAATACTATTTAAATCATAATTTTACCACAGAAAATGACGAAAATTGAAGATTTTTTAACTGCCCTCTGAATCTCGAATGTGTTTTCAGTTGCAAATAGTAGAACATTTCTCACTAATAGGCATGAATGACAAAAGGACCTAAATCTAGTCAATAACCTATCAGCCTTTCCTTTCAAAAATTTCGCTTTAACTACTGTATGCATCAATAGTTTTTCTATGGCTAGGTTGTGTTCAAATGCAATTTAAAACCAGCAGACAGAGTCATTTAAAAAAACAGCTACAAATTTCCACAGAAAAATGCTTCTGAGTTGCATCTCAGCCTAAATTTTCAACTAACACTAGCAACTTCAAGCAAAAGATGTTGTTTTGCCAGTTCGCTGAAGTGTCTCCAAAACTTTTCGACTGCATTTTAGAATCTACTATTAAAATGCTATTAAATTACTATTATAATTGTTATTTAATAGTATTAATATTAAATCTAAATTAAAATTAACAGGGGACTATTATATTAAGAGCCACATTTTATAAAACCGGGGCGGGTCCCCTAATAACCGGCGAACATGAAAAATTCTGACCTATAGTTTTTATTTGATAAATCGATAGGTCTATGAGAGAAAATAACACACGAGAAATATTTTCACTCGACTGTCATTAATATGCAAATTAGGGCCAGAAACGTGTTTTTCCAGCCAAATTCGGTCTTTCTTTTATTTCTCAAGCATGCGTTGACGGATCGGGCTGATATTTTCAGTAAAAATTCTAGGTATATTGGGTGTTGTACCTATAAAATTTGAAGAGGATCCGCCAAGGTTGAGATCGCAAATTATAATGAGATGCAAATTTTTGGGTCCTGTAAAAAATCGAATTTTGCAAAAAAAGGTACATCGAAATTTTCGACCAAACTTTCAGTGTAGGTTACTTAAGTGTCCCTCAAAGTAACCCTCTTTTCCCGTTTGTGGACTTTGTCTCTGTTTCGAGAAATTAATGTTCGAATTTTCATACCCACGTTGGTAGAAAAAACCGGAATTTACTTCCAGCTTTCGTTTGACGGGACGGATCTTTTAGTGTTCGGTCTCGCTTGAAAGAGCGCGCAATGGGCGATCGATTGGTTGGTCGCCCACCAGAAACAAACCACTGAGTCGGGTATTGTAAGAGTTTAAAGTAAGCGAGTTGACCACACTGCGATTTTCTCATGTTTTTGAGTTCTGTAATGTTGTTTATCATGGCTTTTGACTCAAAATCCGAATGGAAAGTGTACGCTACGTTTGGAGAAGGCTCAGCGTGCCTTAGTAATCATTATTCAAGAGCTGAATGTGAAACGCACAGCTGGCCACCTCCACGCATTCTCTCAATTGACATGGAACCTTTTCGAAAACGCTGTACCTTGGCAGATTTGGGTCTTGTTTGACGGCTCTTCTTCAAGTATAGCATTCAGCTATTGAATAATGGTTGTTAGAGGCACGTCGAGCTTTGTATGAAACCTCCGATAGTGCAAATGTACAAGACAATGGTTTATTATAAACAGTAACACAGAGTCCCGTTCTAATTTACAGTGACTCAGTGATTTACTGCTGGGAGTCAACAAGAGTGCAAAGACGTATGTAGCACTGGCCCTCGTGGCATACACGCATAAATAAAGTTTTATTATCCTAAAGACAGAAAGACAATCGGTAAAGTTCACACAAATCTGACACACACAACAGACCGACAGACCGTTTGCGAGCCAGCCAATGAACAAAACGGACACGGTCAAGAAATCAATAGACCGCATGTATGCCTACTATGTAGGTTGAGGTGCTGCCTGCACAAAGAGACCACTGGCAACCGTAAATACACAAGCAATACACACGTAGACTATGCTGGAAAACGTTATGGTGATTTAGTTCAGCTTTATCTATTCAGTTTGAAGGTACTATGAAGAAACGGTGAAAGCAGTGGATGTAAGTACCAGTGTATGAAAAGGAGAAAAAGTATATATATGCTCCCACCAGGAATGTACACAATAAGAAAACAAATAAACCTGGCCTGGTCAGAAAAATCTTGTGTCGAAAGTGCTTAACACTTAAATTGGAGGTTTTTGGCTGCAGTATAAGAGCCGAATTTCTCTGAACCAAAGCAAACTCCTAAAGTCTGAAAAGGGGTGCATGTTGCGTGTCCTGCAAGCTTACTTGTCCAAGAATTAAAGAAATTCGGCTTTCATATTTCACGGGAACAATCGATTTTTAATGCACATTAATTTCTAATCAAAAACAAGATGATCTCGTTACATTTCGTTTGAGCAGACTCGTTTAAGGTGAGCGAGTTCAGCCAGCATACTACGATTTTCTCCATTTCTAATATGGTTTTTGCCTCAAAATAGTTTACTAGAGGCATGCTCAGCTTTTTCCAAAGTTTGCGTACACTTTCCAATCCCAATTTGAGGCAAAAGTCATGATAACAACATTATAAAACTCAGAACATGAAAAATATTGCAGTGTGGTCCACTCGCTCACTTTAAACTCTTACAGTACCCGACTCAGCGGTTTGTTTCTGGCCGTCAACCAACCAATCGATCGGCCATTGCGCGCTCTTTTAAGCGAGACCAAATGCTAAAAGCTCCGCCAGCTTAAACGAAAGCTGGAAGTAAATTCCGGTTTTTTCTACCAACGTGTGCATGAAAATTCGAACGTTAATTTCTCGAAACAGAGACAAAGTCCACAAACGGGAAAAGAGCGTTACTTTCATGGACACTTAAGCAACCTACACTGAAAGTTTGGTCGAAAATTTCGATGTACCTTTTTTTGCAAAATTCGATTTTTTACCAGAACCCAAAAAATTTTAATTTGCGATCTCAACCTGGGCCGATTCTCTTCACATTTTATGGGTACAACACCCAATATACCTATCATTATTACTGAAAATATCAGCCCGATCCGTGAACGCATGCGGGAGAAATAAAAGAAACACCGAATTTGGCTGGAAAAACACGTTTTTGGCCCTAATTTGCATATTAGTGACAGTCGAGTGAAAATATTTCTCGTGTGTTATTTTCTACCGTAGACCTATCGATTTATCAAATAAAAACTATAGGTCAGAATTTTTCATGTTCGCCGACCTGCCCCGGTTTTATAAAATGTGGCTCTTAATATTAAATCAAAATTAAAACCGGCTAGTTCTATTATATTAATATTAAATTAAAATTAAATTTCACTATTAAAATTACAGTAGTCGGGTGGGGGGCAGACCCCCCCAGACCCCCCTGTTACATGTATGACCTTAATCATTTTAAAGCATTATTTTTAATGTTATTCCAAATCTAAACATCACAACACCACAGTGATGAAAAATGGCTTCATTCATTCGTGAAAATTACACTTTTTTGAACAATATCTACGATTTTAGTGATATACAAATATACACAAAATTATGTAATACTGAAATCTTGTTTGTATAGGTATATATACATACACGTACACAAACCACTTTCCATTTGTACAGGGTGTGCCAAAAAAAAAAAACCCAGCAGATTTTTCGCTGTAGCAACCGCAAATCTCAACCGATTTGAATGAATCCTTTTGTAAATGAAAGATAAATAAATTCTTAAAAGATTGCTGAAATTTTCATTAATGTACTCTGCTTAGTTCCTGAGATATTTGCTCTCAAAATCAAAACTGTGATTTTGGCAGTGAACAAGAGGGATTTTTTTATTATTCTGCACTTCGTAATAAACCGGATTCCTGCTACTGCTAAGGGCTCTTGGAGGCTTTACAGGTGACACAGAAACTCGGTTTACTTCAACACTAAAGTATCATTTGCCCCAGCAGTAGGAATCTGCTTTATTATGAAATGCAACGGAATCGCTCTTGTTCTTTGCCAAAATCTGTTTCGGCTTAGAAGGCAAATATCTCAAGAACTAAACTGTGAATCTCAATAAAAATTGCGCCAATCTTTGAAGAATTTATTAGTCTTTCATTCAAAAAAGGGTTCATTCAAATCGGTTCAGATTCATGGTTGCAAAAGTAAAAAAGCTGCTGGGTTGTTCTTTATCACTCTTGCTTATTGCCAAAATATCTGTTTTGACTTTGAGGACAAATATCTCAGGAACTAAGCAGGCTATCTTAATAAACGGTACACCAATCTTTCAAGAATTTATTTATCTTTCATTTAATAAAGGATTCATTCAAATCGGTTGAGATTTGCGGTTGCTACAGCAAAAACTCTGCTGGGTTGTTTTTTTTTGGCACACCCTGTATATATCCGTACACGTTTACAAATGAAGTAGGCATATATTTGCCCAGGTTACCTACTGTACGTACGCTAATGCATCCTGGGGCGGGATGAGGAGTGAGTTGTAGATACAAGTATATTGAGGGCAAATTACCTAAGCCCTGTCCTTTTCATTTTATTTACGGCGAAAGAAAGGGGCCTTTTAGGTGCATGCGTCAATACAGAATTGCTAACAAAAGTGATTAGATAAGCATGTATCAGCTGCACTTTGGGAAGTGTAAAATATTGTTCTTGCTACCAAACTTGAAATGGCGGCTACTAAATTTCTTCTAACTGTTGTCCTCTTTGTGGTTGTATCTGCTGACCCCACCCCCGTGGTCATTTGGCACGGAATGGGTAAACCTTACAGTTCGGCGGTCCATTTAGCTATCCGGGATTGGTCTTGGTGTAACTTTTTTGTTCGTCAATCAATTGCGCTGAAATTTTATCACAATATGCAGACAACCTCAGAATTTATACTCTCAAAACTTTGGCCAAGTTTATCACTTCAACTTGTCGCTGTTAAAACAATTAACATACGGAAGTGCGTAACTAGTAGTTGAATTGACAGACTTGCCCGAAGTTTTGAGAGTATAAATTCTGAGTTTGTATGCATGTTGTGTTAAAATTTCAACGAAATTGATGCACGACCATAAAAGTTACACCAGGATTTATCTCCGGATAGATAAATGGGCCACCCTGTACTGTATATACATACCTGCAGTACCTCACAAATAATTTTACAGGTGACAGCTGCTGCAATCCGCTTAGTATGGGCAGCATAAAGAAGCTAATCGAAAAGGAAATTCCTGGTGTCTACGTGCGATCTCTGGAAATCGGAAATGGAATTATGGAGGTATACTTCATGTAGAAAACACTAATTTACGCAAGGTCTTTAGGACACGCTTAATGGATTCTTTATGAATGTCAACAAACAGATTACGATGGTCTGTGATAAACTACGCAACGACTCGAAGCTTCAGAACGGCTACCATGCAGTTGGCTTCTCTCAAGGGGGTCAATTTTTGTAAGAGCGTCTAATAAGAATGTATTCGACGCTCGACGCTCGGCAGTTATTTTAGACGCGCAGTGGCTCAGCGCTGTCCTAACCCACCGATGAAAAATTTGGTATCGGTCGGCGGACAACATCAGGGTAAACTTTTGGGTTATTTTAATTTTCTGATTGTTACCATTTTAAGGAGTGTTCGGTTTTCCGCGCTGTCCTGCCCAAGAATGGATTTGTAAGGAGGTTCGACGCCTGCTCGATTTGGGAGCTTACATTAGTTGGATACAAAATAGGTATAATACATACAGTGGGGTGCAAAAGTTTAAACGCACCTGGTCAGGTACAAGAAAAAGTGACTTTTCACTAATTTGTTGACGGTAATTAGCAAGTGTTATACACCGTTGCATAGCTTGAGATCTTGCGAAGAGGTTGGCGCAGACTGCACTACAATGCGTTGCTTTATAGAAAAGTTATAGCCAGTCTAAGCCGGACTGTCAGAAAATGGATTAGCAAAAGTTTAAACGCACTTTAAAAATCCCACAAAATCAGACTCAGATCTTTCAAATAAAAGTTGTACAAACACCTAAATAGTAAATAATAAATAACAAGACAAGTTTGATGCTTTGCCATGATTCAGTTAGCCCTGTTGTGCTCTTTGTCCAATTGGCATGCAGAAGATTGAACCTGCTATGGTGCCTTGTATCAACGCGATCTCTAGCACCAGAGTGCCAGTAGCACCTTGACAGATCAAACTTACTAACATCTGGTGTATGTTAGAAAGTCTGGCATGCATGAATTTCAAGCTTTTTAGAAGTTACAAGTCATAAACGTTGGTAATTATGGGCTCAAACCAGATAATTATAGTGAATCTGCTAGGTAATGCCCACATTGTTATGGTTTATGAGGTGCATATCTGACTCAGCTGCCTGGTTTTAAGAAAAATAGCATGAGCAAATACAGCAGAAGCCGTAAGAGGCCAGAGAAGCTGAACACAGTAAAATTGGGACCTTTAGTATCATAGTCAAACATGAGTGAGCCAAGATTCAGTGTACAGCAATGGCAGAAGCATTCACTGAAGCAGCCATAGGTCATCTTAAAGTGAACAGATGATGGAATTCCATATCCATGGGATCACACAATGCATTTCAGTTAAAAACGCAAGTTTTTGGAAGCAGGAATGATGTCTGCAGGTCAAACTACCCTCACAGTTGCCGTCAGTTGATTATTGTGGATCATTACTGAATATTCAATATGCTGGTTATAGTGCTGTTAACTGAGTAAAGTGCCTAAATGGCATGTTCTGGTATTTTTGCATAAGAGAAACAATAGTACATGTCAAAACCATATGAGTTAACCCATGTTTGTTGGTTGCAGTCGATTACAAACACTGAGAAGACCAGAATACTAAACCTCAGTGTGACAGACGTGGAACAGTAATGATCTGTCAACCTTAATCTGATTAAAAATGTTCTGTTTTCGTGGTTCTGTTATCATAAACACAGTTTGTTTAGCCTGATTAGCAGTCTCAGTCTCTTACACATCCATAAGAAGTTTGAGAGAGTTCAAAACCATTCAAATTGTAGACCTTGTACACAGACCAGACCAATTTCACCATGATGAGGAGATGTGTTACGATTAATTGCGTTACAGTGCGACTGAATTATTCCAAAGCATCAAAGTTGTCCTGTTGTTCATTAATTAGTATTTAGGTATTCTTACAATCGTTGTTTGAAAGAAGTTTAGTCAGATTTTGTAGAATTTTGAAAGTGCGTCTAAACTTTTGCTAACCCTTTTTCTGACAGATTGATTTAGACCGGATATAACTTCATCATATCACAACCCATTGCAGCGCAGTCTGCCCCACCTTTTTGGTAAGATCTCACGCTATGTAACGGTGTATAACACTTACCGATCACCTCCAACAAATCAGCGAAAAGTCAGTTTTTCTTGAAGAGGACAAGATGCGTTTAAACTTTTGCACCCCACTGTATATGATCGGAAAAATCGACTATTTTATCTAAAAACTTTCAGCTTAGTTCAAGCAGAATATTGGCATGACCCGCTGAACGAAAAAGAGTACAAAGAAAAGAGCGTATTTTTGGCAGATATCAACAATGAATTGGTACTTGTTTTTTGAAACGATTTTTCGGTTATTTTATCTTTTTAGAAACAAAATGAAGCCTACAAGACCAATTTTATGAAGCTGCAGAACGTTCTTTTGGTCATGTTTGCCAAAGACGGTATGGTTGTGCCAAAAGAGTCTGAGGTCCAACTTTTTTGAATGTTTTTTGCAATATACTTTTATGTCTGTTTTTCAGTGGTTTGGTTTCTACAAACCAGGTCAAGGCAAAGAAGTTTTGTCCATGAACCAAACTGATTTATATAAAGAGGTATAAGGATAAATTGTACATTTATATTTTAATTTTTATATTGTACTACGCAAATTTTTAAGGATCGCATTGGTCTGAAAGCAATGAATGAACAAGGAAAGATCCACTTTCTTTCGGTGGATGGAGATCATCTTCAAATTCCTGAGGAAACTTTTATCAACGAAATTATCAACAAGTTTCTCAAACAGTGAAACGTAAAAATTAATAGAACAGAAAAGCCTGCCATGGTTTGAACTATAATAAATCAATATGTCTACTGTTTCATAACGCACAGTTGTTTTGTGAATATTGGTAGTAAGTAGTTCACAAATTTGTTTTCCATCATTGATGCCTTTAACACAGATCAACTTTCTCATTTAACAAGATGCCAGTCAAAATTTTGTTATAGTTTGCTAAAGTGTATGTAGATGTACTGTCAAGTGTTGTTGTTGTTGTTGTTGGCTTATGTTGATGGGTTGCGTTGCTACTCAGGTTCCGATTTGGAGCAACGGTCACTCCAATCCTGGCCAACTTGTGACATCGGTGGTAGCTTGGCCGCCTGTTTCAAGCGAACCATCATTTATACAGTACCCAATGCTGTGAGTTCTCTTTGACTACTTTCAACTGTAATACTGCAGAGTGCGATGCGAACTGGGTATTGTTGAGTGGGTATACCGAACCCATACCGAAAAATACCTACCAAATAAATACCTACCGATTCCAGTATTTTATTAAATACCCATACTGAGTATAGTCTTGGGAATAACCAGGTATTTGGGAATCGGTATTTTTTGTTCAGCTTAGTGCAATTCCCCAAGATCAGAATGTTTTTTGTAATTTTGCATTTTTGGGGCATGCAGAAACACATTCTATTACGATATCCTTCCAAAATATCGAATTTGATGGATTTTAGTCCTCTTACCATGACCCCATACTCCCTGTCCCAAACTTGCTTTGTCATTAGAAAGCGTTGGTCTAGTTTTGGCTCAACTTCACACTGCTATTTAATAATCAAGTCTCTATGTACTTGATCTACACTACGTCACAATCAACAAAATAGCCCCGCATTTTGTTACTGCTCGTTAGATCTCCATATTGTACACTCGCAGGCCTTAAAACTACAGTACAATGGAAGCATTTCGCTTAGCCAAAATTATTTATAGAAACAATTTTCCTCCAGTAAAACTAAATAATAATTTAATAAATTACTAAAAAACTGTAAATCCCATTGCTTTTTGATGAATTTTCTAGCCTCTGACCTTGGAAATGACTAAATCCATGGCCTTGTAAATGGGAAATTCAGTGTTTTGACTTTGTAAAACATTTTCTGCAAATACCGAATAAATACCGGTATTGTGCGAATACCTGCCCATACCAAACTCATTCCTGGGTATGCCGAAAAATACCTACCTACTCATACCGAACCGATTCCTGAAAATCCCATACCCAAACAACAGTAGAGTAGAACTGGAATTCGGGAGTTTTCTGATAGGGTATTGTGGTGTTGTCTAATTGGATATTGAGGTGTTTTATAATTGGGTATTTTCCAGTTGGGTATTGGGCTCTTTTCTAATTGGGTATTGGGGTGCTTTCTAATTTGGAATTGAGAATGTTTTCTAATTAGGTATTGAGGTGTTTTCTAATTGGGTATTAGGGTGTTTTCTAATTTGGTATTGAGATGTTTTCTAATTGGGTATTAGGGTGTTTTCTAATTTGGTATTGCGGTGTTTTCTAAATGGGTATTATTGGGGTGCTAGCAGAATTTAGGCGATAATTTCGCATACTGGCACATCAATGTAATTTTTGCCATTTTTAATGGTAGAGAATGCACCCTTCACTGGAATACAGTTTTTGTCCAGCTGATGAACTTTTGGATATTGGGTGAGAGGTGTTAGGTATTGGATTTTCTTTCTGCTGTTGTTCGCACTCCACATAAAAGACTCTAATCAAACTTTCGGAGCTGTTTGTTTTAGAGTGGTAAAGGAAAGCAGGCAGTAAGGCAGACGCAGAGAGAGTGTCTGAACAATGACCGGATCAAAATCGAGTGTGAATTAATGGAGAGCAGTTGTGATCACATCACCGAAAACAAAGATGAAAGAATCTGCTGCTGTCAGTCTGATTTATGTAACTCGGCTAACTTTTTGCTTCCTTTCATTCTGCTATTTGTGATTGACGCTCTCTTCTTTCTTCTTACTTCATGCTAAGCACTCAAGCATAAACAACTTAAGCTACTGATTCTATTCTTGTCGACAATTTTTAAACTGCTATAGCACACGATTCTGTGTACTGACTTTTGTAATAAGCATTTCATCAGAAAGAGAATTGAACACTCTTTCGAAAATTAACTTATCCACTTCTCTTTTTCCTGCTCAAAAACAATCTGAATAATCAGAACTGTAAAATCTTAAAACAACCGACTCTTTGAACCGATTTTCGCTCCAAATATCTCATTAAAAAGATAACCGAATTCTCTTTCCACTGATAAAACCACATTTGGAAACAACTGTTAGTGATGCATGTTTCATTGATCAATCAATATACAGGGTGATTCAGATATCGCGCGGGGTTTCGCAAGCTCAGAACTTATTTGTTTGTTCATGAAATCGGCTGACTTTTGGGTATGATACGTGGAAATACCTGTCATTTTACTGTTTCAAATTTAAGTTTATTCCACGCGCTAGATCACTAGTTATGCACTTCAACGTAACCACCACTGTTTTCTATGACTTTCTGCAGCGGCTGATGATTATTATTAGGGTTCCGACGATATATCGATGTCGATATCGAAAAGTCGATATATCGACCCTTTTTCCAATATCGATATCGATATCGCGATATTTTGCATCGATATTTTCGATATTTTTTGTGCGGAAAAGTACGTAGGAAAAAACAAAACGGTGGTCAAGTTTATTTTTCTGGAACAGTATAAAACCGTTTTTCCTGCACATCTCAGAAATCGATGGTATAGTCAAAACCTAACAGTGGCATGATAGCTCTCATAAACAGCAATTTCTTGGCATTCTCAGCTTTCAGACAGCAACAGTTAGGTTCTTAAATGTCTGCAACAACACTGAAGAGCTGCTCACTCTACTGTACACACTTGAAACAGGACGGCAGAAGCAGACATGGTCTAGAATTTCGGCTGAGGGGATGGTAAATCTTCAATTACTGAGGGGGTACCGCCGACTGATGAGTGGTTGAAAGGATGGTAAACAAAAAAGTCCGATTATATACTAAAATCAAGGTTTTTGGGTTTTTTGTCATTAAAATTAGTAAAAAAACGCTATTCTGTCTGAGCTCGTTTATGCCTAATGAGGGTGGGGCATGGCCTGAGGGTCAACCTTTTCATTGAAGGGCTTCAGAAGGGCCACTACCTTTCTGCGATTCTCTACTTAATTGATATCAGGTCGGTGATTGCATCAGTGCTTGACTGATAATAAGCGAGAGCAGTTTGTTCTTTCAAATTTTCAGATTTTCTTGCATAACTATAAACATCGATATCGATATCGATATCGATCGGTTAATATCGATATCGATATCGATCGATATTGAGCTGAAAATATCGATATCGATATCGAATATCGACGAATTTTGATATCGTCGGAACACTAATGATTATCCGTTTTGAGGTTTTCCGAGTTTTCCACACACTGTCCTGTTCCATCAACGATTCGTGCCACAATACTGGTAGTGCTGGGATCACTTGGGGGCTCGCGTTCTCTCCAACCAAATTGCAGACAGAACTTTCTCTGCGCCATCACATTGCTTTTGGTTCACTCAAACCGCACATTTTCAACGTTCCTTCACCGAAAAAATCCATCACAACTGCTAAAAACGTCGAAACTGAATGAAGCGTCAATCTGCTATTGTTCAAGACTGTTGTCAACCCTCAAACACTAGTAGCTAGTGTTGTTACAATACCAAAATTTCCGTTTGACTATGACTATGACTACCGCTCGTTTGAGTACCATACCAGAGTAGTCAAATTTGACTATATTGTAGCCAGACCGTTCGAATACTATAACCACCGGTTTGACTACGTACTTTTTTGAGACAGAGCAAATTGACATTTTCAGCCACTTATATGCTTTGATTGAGTCACCAAGTGTCAGTCAAAAATCACTTTGATTGAGCCCACAGATCGTTATCGTTTACCTTTTGAACCTGAACCTATTTTTCTAACCCCGAACTTTCGAACAGTCCTAACCTGTCCGTTTAACTGTAATATCACAAAAGTATTAAAAATTGCCCGATTTTCATACGTTTGGTTATGAAACAAGCAGGCAATTTGAAACAGTAAAACGCCAAGTATGTCCATGTATCAGATCCAAAAATCAAACAAACGTTCCGTCAACAAACAAAACAGTTGTGAGCTTGCCAAACGCCGCTGAATATGTGAATCATCCTGTGCTTCTATGCAAGAACCGCAAAGAAACTTGTTTACTGGCAGCCAGAAGGAACTAGCAGTAGAATTTATGCAACTGGCCAGCCAATTATTCAAGTCCAGCTGAACGTGTCCATTTAGAGCTTAATTAAAGAGCGATTGGTTTGCTAATTGTCCAGTTCGAGTACGCAGGCCGGCTGGCACAGAATCGATAAAATTTCGCCCACTGCGCGGCGGCGCAATTAGAGGTGGTTATGCGCGCGGCGCAAATTGAAGATTTTTCGAGAGTCTAAGCAGCTTTTCCCGTTAAATCGACCGTGTGATTACTGGTGGCACCTTTATCGTGCTCCATGTATGCCCGGCCGAGCTAATGTTGTTAGCGCCACAAGTGCCATGGACTCACGGAAGCTGGCCTGGACCGCCGCCGACGATGCCAAAGCTGACGGGTCGAAGCTGCATGTCAAATCTTCCTCCAAGTCCGGCAAAAAGGTTGCCTGGGCCAATTCGGCCAAGGACAAAGTGCGACAACTCAGCACCGAAAATTTACCTAGGAGACAGAGTATTCATAGGGCTAAAGAAAGAGATCAAACATATCAGGAACCTGGATATGGACACGGCATTCAGGTATGCTGTGTAATGTTGAATCCGTACACGTCATTCGCCGAACAGGGAGAGGGTATGAGCCCAAATTCTGGGGAAGGGTAGCGAAGCGAAAATTACACTAAAAACTTGTTTGTATGAAGAAAACAGTAGAACAGGAAGATTGTCAGGGATGGATAGACTTTATATGGCGAGTACTTGAACATAGTAAGTCTCTTAGATCTTGAATGATTAGAATATCGACGATTTTTGATTGATCATTGATTGAGTATGAAATTACACCGCATTTTGTATGGCCTTGTAGACATAGAATTTTCAGAGTTCAGAGCGGAAATGATTGTAAGCTAGCTATCCCTATTTCTAAAAAACATCTAAATTGTAGACTCAATTTTGTTACTCATGAGGTTGTAAAATTCCGGAATCAACTGCCTAATGAAGTTGTGAACGCTAAGTCTTTGGACAAATTTACGGCATTGGTAAAAAAAGCAAAATTTGCCGCAGCATTTGTTATTTTGTAGGCTACGTAATATGTCAAATATGGCGACTCCTGGCCTGTCGCTCCAACGGCTTTGTGTTACTCGGGCGATAAACTAGGTAGGTAGAGAACATAACATGGTTTTAGCAAATATAGACCGTAATTTGAGCGAAGAATTTCACATACTATTGCCAATTATTTCTTCCGTATATATGGCAGATGTTGTATAGTGCCGTAGTACCCGGTTACTACCATACATGTAACAGGTCATCCGCCGATGGGGAGGGGGTTGGCGGAGTCTGGCGCCGGCCGGGGGGTCTGAGCCAAATTTTTTTGGAGGGAGGGGTTTGGGCACACACTACAAAACGCTCAAAATCGAAAAAGTCGCAATTTTTTGGCTAAAAATCGTCAAAAATCGCTAATTTGGGCTGAAATACAGCTAAAAAGTGCTGTTTTGCAGGCGATTTTGGAAATTTTTGTGTCTGAATTGTAAAAAATCGCAAAAATTTGCTCAACAAATTACTTGCCAGAAAATCCGAGGGCGGGGGGGGGGCAGTCGGGAAAAATCGTCTCGGGGTGGGGGGTCCCCATCCGGGGGCTCTGGCCTAAGTCGGGTGCGGGGCAGACCCCCAGACCCCCTGTTACATGTATGGGTACTACTATAAATGATTCAATTTGATTTTCGCAAAAGCCTAGTGCCATATACACTATATGTACAGTACGGTACAACAGCATAATATGGTACACTATTTTAGCGTCATAAATTGTAAAAAGCGATATTTTACGGAAAGGAAAATGAGAAAGACGGCTGCTGTTGTTTGGTTCCGTTAGTTTTTTGGCAATTTGTAAGCTACCCCATCCCTAGGGACTTCAACTTATGGCGAAGCTAAATGACTCGACAGAACAATACAAGCACTGCCAGCTATTGATTGACTATGCAACTTTGCTCCAACAAACAGTTTACGTTTTAGCTTTTTCTTCAGTATCAACTTAAACAATAGATCGACATTGCTATTAGCCCAATAGGCACATAGTAATTTCTGTTTTGACTTGTTGAATTTCAGCTGGAAAGTTCGTTCACACGCGAGTTGGCCTTTGGCACCCATCAGAGAGAGGACGAGTCAAATAAAACGATAACAATGGGTATTTTGCTGAAACTGGTAGCTCTACTGGCGATTCTTGCCTGCGTTGTGATTGTGCTCATTTTTCGGCTCAAAGAATCTGAACTGGTCAGAAAGTTGAGGGCTGACTGGGAGGCCAAACACGGTTCCAACGCTTCATCTTGATTATTCTCATTTTTATATTATACCACCACGCACTATGTATGTGTATGTATATTGGATGGATTCGGCTTAGTAAATATGGAATATCTGAAATATGAGATTATGTTTCAACTAAGCTAATTGTTTCACAATTCGCAAAGTCCATAAAGCTGCATGCAAAAAAGATTTACGCTGTATTATTTTTATTTGGCACTTTATCACTTATTCACAGAGTTGGTTGTTTAGCTTCAGAACAATAATATACAAAATCAATGAATTATAGGGTAGCCTAACCCCTTTCACTGTGCATTTTATCAAAGCTGCATGCCGTGCACGTATGTACGTCATGGAAGCAGAAAATTATTGAAATTGAAATTGATGGAAAATGCAGGGATGGATGGATATATTCCGAAAAGCGGAAAAAACTTCAGCTCATGTTCCGAGTATCCTAGCCGAATCCTGTGTTTCCTATTGCTTTCTAATATTGCCTTCTAGTGTCTTTCCAGAACAAAAAATTTACAATGTTTTACAGATACAAAAACTCTGCCCAGTAGATCCAATTATGCGCAATATGCAAATTTTCTGTCACCAACCTGTTTTTTGTCGAATAATGCCAATTTAGTCTTTTCTGCTGTTATTCTAAACTGTGTTGAGACTGCACGCCATAAAAGACCAATAGTTTGACTGAAAATCACGAAAACGGCTAGTTCTAGTTTGAGTTTTTAACTCAAAATGTGTTTTTCAATGATCCCTTTTCTCCCGAAAAACATCGCTCATACATCCCTGGGAAAAATGCTGTAACCATATTACACGCAGACATGTAGCAAGTCATCCGCCTAACGAGGGGAAAGAGTGGGGGAATTTGAGCTCAAATTCAGAGCTAGAGTACTAAAAATCGCTCAAAAACCACTACCGGAGAGTGCTGCATAGGGTACCCCTCCAGATAGCGTACCCGGGGTACACTAACTGGCACTTAGTGCCAGATACTGTACCCGGGGTACACTATTTGGAGACAGGTTTTATGTCATGCGTGTCCAAAATTTTCAACATTACGATAGCTTTAAAGCAGGTCTACATATTTTTTGCCCATTTTCAATCGTTTTTACTGCCACAAAACTCACTAGAATGAAAACATTGACCAACCACTCTCATTTACATAGCGGAAACAGTAATCTGGATTGGAAAATTGCATTTTTGCTCAAAAATTGTGAAAACAAGCAGTTTATCATGATTTCGCTAAGTGCCAGTTAATGTACCCGGGTACACTAACAGGATCTCATTTTTGTTGCGGAAAATGCTAAGTGCTGGTTAGTGTACCCGGGTACCCAATGCAGCACTCTCCGGTAGGTAATTTGGGCTAAAATTGCAGTTTTACATGGAATTTTAGCGATATTTTGCTTGAATTAAAGATGTACAAAAATGGCAAGAAATTGGCCTTAAAATCGGAGCGAGCGATGGTTAAAAATTGCCTACGGGGGACGGACCTGAGGAATCTTGCCAGTGGGGGGGTCAAACCCCGTGTTAAATATTGTATAGCTGATATAGACAGTCAAAATCAGCTTAACTTTGAGGTTTCATTTTCGTGCTAATTACCGATACTTACAGTATGCGGACAGGCAGATAAAAACACAGCAGGACCGAACTAACTTAAAAAAAGCTTTGGCCCAGTCGGTAAACTCCTTTAGGAGCGTCAAATCAATAAATCGACGCGTGTCTCTGAGTGTGCACTTGTCTTCTGTGCTGTCGAATGGTGGAAACCAATAGAGCCATCTCGTCCTCCTCATCAGTGGAGATTTCGTCTCCGGTGCTTGCATCTCCCATAAAAACAGTGGGTCGTCTGTGTCTGACCAAAGGCAAGTCTTGAGCCCTTCGTTTCATCGAGTCAGGCCTCAGCGCGTAGTAGTGATTGAAATACTCTACGAACTTTTTCCGATTATTTCTGTCGCTAATCCACAGGCGCAAACTCATCACCGAAACGCAGCAGATAATTAAGGGAATCGGCGCCATATATAGGCCGAATTTCCAGGCGGCCGACATCTTTTCAGGCGGTCCTCTAGTGGAGGTCACATTAGGGTCTGGAGTGGTAGACGGAGGTGGAGGAGGTGCACAGTCTAATTCGTCGGACTCCAAGCCACAGTTGTCCACGCCGTCGCAAAAGAGGTGACGCTTTATGCAAAATTCCGGCGCTGACGGACAAGCAGTCCAATTGTGGTCGTTAGGCAAGCAGCTAAACGATGCAGCACTAACGGTGACTGTTAAACTTCTGTTATGCAAGTTCAACAACTGCTTTAGACCAACCGGTGAGAATACTATATCAAGCGGCGTGCCGAAATGCGCCACCAGGTAGCGCGTGCAACCGATATCTATCTTGCGTTTGTGTACGCGCAATTCAAAGACGGTGCTCCAGACGTGGCAGTGATCTCTGAGCGAGGGCAGGCCATTATTAACCACCACCCACAATCCGCTATTCGACTCCGACATATCTCTAGTCGTAAATCTGACTCTACATTTGTGCGGTAGTCCGTACTTCCTCACATTTTCCAGCGTTTTCTTGCCGTTCCAGGCGGCGATTACAAAGCTGCGTGAGTCGTCCACCACTATGGTAGGTGGGGGCTCTGGCACGAATTTGCATACGGCGTCCATACCGTCCATTAGTGCACTAGTAGGGGTGGAGGTTTGAAAGAGAGAGAGAAAACCAAGCAGCGATCTGAGCATGATGGCAGCAGTCATTTTCGAGCGATATTTGGCACCCGGCCGCCAGGCCAATATCCCAAAGGGCGCCGGCCGAAGTGTCGAAGCATTATTGCATCGGCGGAGCGGGAGCGTTTTATGGTAAGCAGCAAGAGCGACAAGAAAGCAACAGACGAGTGCATCACGTATGGCCATAACGTATGATAATTGAATTTGTAAGTCTGACTTCGATTTTAGGCGCCATTAGACGCGCGGTGCGGCGAAAAAAATAAACACCCACCCGCCCAGCGCTTGTAAATCGAAACACAACGCTCCAACCAGCAGAGGCACCGCTGGTGATTGATTTACATATCGATTATTGTTTGGTAGGGAGCAGGACGCCACTTGACTCGAGTCTCTAATTGAAAGCTGTCTGGGCGGCTATCTCTGGTCATAAGATCGGGACCGCTTCAGAGCAAATTGGTAGTATTATCGAGCGACGCGATAAATGGCCGGCTTGAGATACACGCACACACACACACACACACCACTGCTTTCTACTACAATCCCTTCTGACAACTAACCGCTACTCTCCGACGCCCGCCTTATTTCCAGGGTGATCAAGTGTTTAGCCGCTTCTAAATTGGTGCACTAACTCACAGCGTGTAAATAACACCTTTTCGTAGCATCCAACAATGATGAGGAGAGAATGAACAATAATGATGTCAATGACAATGAGAATAAAAACAATAGTGACAATGACAATTACAACAAGACAACGATGACAACGACAATTGATGACAACGACAATGATGACAATGACGACGATGATGACAATGATGACGACAACGACAATGACAACAATTTGTTTGTTTGTTTGTTTGTTTAGATTCCACTGTCCTTTCGGACAGCTCAGGAGACACCCCGCGCTCTTATCAGAGCCTTTCAATGGAGTGCCCTGCCTACAAACATCCCTCCCTTTTGCTGTCATAGAGTGCAACGGCAGCTCGGGTTCAGTTCCCATTTACCTACTGGCCATCACCGGCTTTCGGTGGTCTGGGTTGGGCTTTACGTTGACTACTTCCAGTCGCTTCGACCGGTTTCGAACCCACAAACAACCGCTCTCGCAGATGCCGGGGCCGCCGTGACACACGGGATAGCGTAAACTACCCATGGCCAAGACGCGACGATGACGATGACGACGACGATGATGATGATGATGATGATGATGATGATGATGATGATGATGATGATGATGATGATGATGATGATGTGATGATGATGATGATGATGATGATGATGATGATGATGATGATGATGATGATGATGATGATGATGATGTGATGATGATGATGATGATGATGATGATGATGATGATGATGATGATGATGTGATGATGATGATGATGATGATGATGATGATGATGATGATGATGATGATGATGATGATGATGATGATGATGATGATGATGATGATGATGATGATGATGATGATGATGATGATGATGATGATGATGATGATGATGATGATGATGATGATGATGATGATGATGATGATGATGATGATGATGATAACAACAGTGACAAGGACCACAATGCCAATGTTGAAGACAATGACAGTGATGTAAGATCAACAACAACAATTGCTTTACATGCCTGACTGTGACAGCAGAATTTTGCGCCAAAAAACACTTTACTACTAAAACTTTGGTTAGCGATAAGTACAGAGTGTAAACACAGTCAAACTAATCAAAGGTAGAGCTGCTTTGTGACCAGTGGAGTTGCATAAATCAGATTGGCAACAGCAAATTGTTACAGAATGCCTTCTGGTTGCGTAGTCACAGGAGTGAACGCCATCGCAGTCATCTTTGATCCGATCTACATTCAGACAGTCTCTGTTAGACTGCGTTATGTTTATTCGTTCTTTACCACCCTTCTAAAACAGAGCAACTATGCAAAGCAGAACTCAAGAAAACACTGACTGGGTCTGGAATGGAGTAGCTGACGGTGCGCTTGAGACAAGCACCATAATCTTCGCCCACATCACAAATCGGCCACTTGTCACGCGGCAATTTCTCCAAATTGAAACCGGAATAGCATCGCAAAGCTTCTAAGTAACCAAACAACAAAACAAGTACAATACAAAGCATTTTCAGTCGGTTCTGCTGTTTGTAAATTTATTGTTTCGTTAATACACAAAACAGTACATTTACTTGGGCAGTGGAAAATCTGTATCATTTCCAAAAAACAAACAACAACCGCATCAAATACTAACAACAGAATCTAAATGCACTCTTCTGTTATTACTACAGGAAGGAGTCAATTCTTCGCTTTGCAGTTCCTTCAAAATATTCTCCACCGCATCATAGCTGTTATTCCCGGTGCTCACCTGCTTCCCCAATAGCGGTTTCTTTTCACCAAACTCCTCATAGTCAACCCAGGTTTCAATGATCTCCTCCAACGTTCTGTTCTGTGTCTCGGGCATAGTCTTATACAACCACACAAAACTGACCACTCCCACCACCATCAACGGCACTAATGACCACGGTCCAATAGCCTGCTTCAGCGGCGGGTACAAGAGTACAATAAAAATCGAAATGAGATTAGTGACGAAGTTCAAAGCTGCCACAGTGGTGGCGCGGATGGTCTGTGGACAGATTTCCGCAGGCAAGAACTTGGCTATACTGCTGCTGCCCATGTAGAAGGAGGATAGACCGACCACTAGTCCTAACAAAGCACAGATGGGGCCGGCCGAGCCTACGAAAGGTAAGTCAGAAAGGAAGAGGGAGAAGATGGCCATGAATCCCAGAATGAGCATGGACAGGAAGTGAGGTCTCCTTCCCAGTTTCTTGGTGATGGCGATGCCAACGATGGCCAGGAAGACTGAAGGCACTTGCATGAAGACAACTGTGTAAAGGGCAGAGTCTTTTTCCGGCACTCCAAGAGTTGACAAGGCTCCAGTGGAGTACTGAGTACCTATGTCTATGCCGCCCATCCTGTTGGAAAGGTTGGCAACCAGGCAGATAAGAAAGGGCATTCGTAGGTGTCGACTGGTGAGAATGTTGGACCAACTGACTGAGTTGCACCGGTGTGAGGAGAGCTTGCTGATTTCTGACCAGTATTCCTCTTCCACCTGAAGGTAGATTAATTTTAATCACAGACAGACAGACAGACAGACAGACAGACAGACAGACAGACAGACAGACAGACAGACAGACAGACAGACAGACAGACAGACAGACAGACAGACAGACAGACAGACAGACAGACAGACAGACAGACAGACAGACAGACAGACAGACAGACAGACAGACAGACAGACAGACAGACAGACAGACAGACAGACGAACCAAAACAACAAGAAACAAAAAATCTTCTTACCTCCTGAATATTGGCTTCCTTTCCCCGATAGAACCGTATAGCTTCTGCAGCTTTCTTGTGGTTGCCTCTCGTCATGTACAGGTACTTGGGTGAGTCGGGAAAGAGCGGAAAGGACATCAAATGCACCAGCGCCAAAAATCCTGGCATCAACAAAGCCACCGGCCACTTGTCCTGCCCTCCAAGCAACTGCGGCATACCAATCACAGTTCCCAGTGCATTCCAGAGCGGGTAGCCCACACTGACCACCATGGCCACCACACTTCTCCACTCATCTGGGGCGCACTCCATCAGATAGATAGGAGTTAGACAGGACAACGTCTGGCTACATCCAGCCAGGATCCTTCCCACTATCAGCAGTTCCAGTGAACTGGCCAGGTTGGCCAGAAACTGTAGAATGCAGCCGCTGATGAAGACCAAGTTGCAGGCGACTATGCAGGTACCCCGTCTGCCGATTCGTTCAGCCAGAAAGCCGACAGAGAAGGCTCCGAGGGTGGCGCCGATGGGTACGCTAGCAGTGGCCACTGACCAGAGCCAGGCGGCCTTTTCGTTGGAGAGGGGGGTTTGGTGCCGGTCAAACATGGATTGGTTGATGAAGTGACGGATGGAGCTTTCGAGGGGGTTGAAAATGGTGTTGTGGCTGTAGGAAATCGTGCCAAAGACGGCGTGGAACGCTGCTGAGAGTAACAGCTTCCAGTACATTTTGGACAAGTAGCCTCTCTTTAGCCAGTCAGCAATGTCGCAAATGATATTGTGAATGAGGACTGGTGGCCCGGTAAATATAGGGGCTACTGCTCAGCTGTGATTGGTCGATTGAGTTTGGACCAATCAGAAAGTTGTCCACGAGCCCAAAATTTGGACTTTACTACGTGGTTTAAGACATTTACGAGAAAGTTTGGCATTGCAACTGGTGTAGTAAGCGATAGTAGCATGGTGTCAAAGGCCGACTGATAAGTGTGCTGGCTAGCCAATTTTGGAAAGCTTCAACCGGAATTTGTAACATGATAGGAATGTTGTTTGGAAGAGAAATAATTAGAAAGGTTATAACAATAATTAGAAACCAAAATCTTTATCGAAGCGACAATATATAACCTGGCCTGGCCTGGACTGAAAATAGGGTTTCGTCCTACCTCTTCCCCAGTTTATACCTACTCACCATCAGTTTGCACTCTAGTAGCAACCACTCGAAAATATCAGCTGCCCACTCACAAAAGTGCAATCGTGCGCGAAAAAGCTCTAGATTGAAAGAAAACAAATAGCAAGAAGAATCTAGACGAACAGGCAGCTCTCAAAGCTCTGGTCCCTATGCCAACAAAGAGCCAAGTGATTTTTGGGCGCCATCTTTTAGCCATTGTCTAGTCGGACTTGCGGCGCCCACACCTCGTCTAAACAAACAAACCCAAACACTCTCCTCTCAGCGCTACACTCCCACTGCTTTGTTCTCTTCTTTGCCACAGAATGGACTTATACCAATTTTTCCAGCAGATCTTGGCACTATTCTGCGCATCCAGTCCGAATCAAAGTCAAAATACCTCTCCACGTCCGAGTTTGAACAGAATTGAGGACTCACCACTGAACCCTAGTTCTGGTTTGGTGTCCAGAAAGTTGTTGTTGGGTAATCCTGACAGAACGGCGGTTAGTTTGAGTCCAGATGGGGAGTATCTGGCCTACTTAGGACCGTTGGATGGAGTGCTGAATATCTGGGTACAGTTGAGTAATCCTAATGCCCAGCCTACCCCAGTGACTTTTGATAAAGGAAGAGGAATTTCAGGTAAATTGAAGGTTCAGTTTTCATTCACTTGGTCGTTCTTCCTTCTTCCTTCATTGACTCATTCTTCGTTCGTTCGTTCGTTCGTTCGTTCGTTCGTTCGTTCGTTCGTTCGTTCGTTCGTTCGTTCGTTCGTTCGTTCGTTCGTTCGTTCGTTCGTTCGTTCGTTCGTTCGTTCGTTCGTTCGTTCGTTCGTTCGTTCGTTCGTTCGTTCGTTCGTTCGTTCGTTCGTTCGTTCGTTCGTTCGTTCGTTCGTTCGTTCGTTGATCGGGTCATCGGTTCATTTGTTGATCGGTTCGTTGTATGTTCATTCGTTTGTTCGTTTGTACTTTCAGTACCGCTCTACTGAATACTTTCTTTCTGTCAATACCACTCTCCAAAATGCTTTTTCAATACCTGCCCCCTGGATGCATCGTATGTGCCATAGCTAGTTTTTGTAAGCAACATGTTGCAGATTTTGTGTGGACGTTCGCCCATGGCGTTTTGTACTACGTTCAGGACACTGCAGGCGATGAGAACTTTATAGCATTTCTGCTGGACATAAACGGAGACCGTCCTAAATCCACGCAAATAACCGATCGAGACGGTTCTAAAGTTCAGCTAATGGCCGGCAACTTCAAATACCCCGACCGACTGATAATCGCTTTAAACAATCGTGACAAACGGTACTCAATATCTTCTTCTTAAAAATATAATCCAGTCTTCTCTCAAAAATTTCAGTTTCCACGATCTTTACCGTGTTTTCCTGAGTGACGGAAGGAAAGAACTTTTACTGCAGAATTCTGGTTTCACTGGGTTTTCATTCGACAATGATATGCGATTACGCTTTGCAACTGCTGAAAATAGTGGAGGTGGTGTTGACTATTTCCAACCAGTGGTGGGAGCAGATGGACGGGTTCTTTGGAGACTGTACAGACGCACCAAACTGGAGGACTATGCAATTTCATTGGTTGGTTATGACGTCACCAACACCAAGGTTTATTGGCTGGATAGTGAAGGACAGAACTTTAGTAAGTTGTGCTATTCTAATCAGTAGGTGAAAGGCTATTATGAAATCGATTCAGATGCACTTTACCTGGCAGATCTGAACAATTACACTCAAAGGCAGTTAATTTATTCACCAACAAACACAGACATTGAGTCGGTCTGGTTTCACCCTACCAAGTTCACGCCCTTAGCAGTGTCAACCTTCTACGATCTGCCTAAGCTTGAAGTGCTGGAACAGTCAATAAAGTCAGACTTAGATTCACTGGCAAACCTTGAACCTCAGGGGATCCCGATTGTAACTCAAACATCACTGGGTAACCAATTTTGTTGTGGTTTGGACTCTTTCAGTCCAAACAATTTAGATTTGAACACTTGGCTGATTGCCTGGACACGCAGTGACCGTCCCACCAGTTTTTATATTTACAACAGGCCTACTGGTCGCGCTAACTACATGTTCTGTGAGAAAGATGCACTCAAAGATGTGCAGCTGGACAAAATGAGACCGGTTCAGGTTATTACGTCTGATGGATTTACTGAACCATGCTTGGTCACAGTTCCAGCTAAGGTACTGACTGACTGACTGACTGACTGACTGACTGACTGACTGACTGACTGACTGACTGACTGACTGACTGACTGACTGACTGACTGACTGACCGACTGACCGACTGACCGACTGACCGACTGACCGACTGACCGACTGACCGACTGACTGACTGACTGACTGACTGACTGACTGACTGACTGACTGACTGACTGACTGACTGACTGACTGACTGACTGACAACCATTTTATTTGAATAGTATGCAACCACTGGTCAAGCATTGTCCACTCAACCACTGCCAATGGTGTTGCTTGTACATGGTGGCCCTTGGGCACGTGACCACTGGGGATTTGACCCCTTCGTCCAACTATTTTCCAACAGGGGTTACACAGTTTTACAGGTTATACTGATCTTTCATATCTCTTTTTCACAATACTTTTCACTTACAGTGCAACTTTCGAGGTTCCACTGGTTATGGTAAACGCTGGGTGAATGCAGCCAATGGTCAGTGGGCAGGCGCCATGCATACAGACCTAATCGATGCTGTCCAATGGGCGATCAACAATCGATTGGCTCAGCCAACCAGAATCGCGATTGTGGGGGCAAGTTATGGGGGCTACGCCACTCTGGTTGGTCTCACATTTACCCCTGACACTTTCGCCTGTGGGGTAGACGAGGTGGGCCCAAGCAATTTGGAGACCCTCATGAACAGTATACCCCCTTACTGGAAGCCCATGTTCAACTCGTTCGTGGCCAGGGTGGGTGCTGACCCCACAACTGAGGAAGGTATGTCAATGCTTGTGAAAATACATAGTGAGCCCAGCACTGTAAACTGACTGATTAAGGAAGACAATTTCTGCGTGAGAGGTCGCCAGTGTATTTGGCGAACCAAATCAAACGACCATTGCTGATTGGCCAGGGAGCTAATGACCCTAGAGTGAACAGAAATGAGTCAGGTATGTCGGTTGTTCTCCCTCATCAGATGAATTCGTTACTGAGCCGAGTTAAGCCGATAGTCAGTTGATTATTTATAAGCCCATTTCAATTAGAGGCCTGGGAGAGGGGTAGAGAAGGGGCATTCCATCGGGAGGGTTTCCAATGAGGTTTCGCCCTGGTAGGGGTGGAAAATTTTAAAAACCTCCAAAAAGGAATAGAAATGCGTTTTAGCACGTTTCTAAGGCTATCGAATAAGAAGGCTAAAAATCGCTATTTAAGCACACAAATATCGTTTAACAACTTAAAACATGCAAATACTTGCAACTGCTAATCAACATGCAGGCGATGTACAGCCCAGCTCAAGGAGCTCTTCCGAATCTAATGCTGGCGATGCACAGCCCAGGTCAACGAGCTCTTGCGAATCTAATGCTGGCAATGTACAGCCCAGGTCAAGGAGCTCTTGCGAATCTAATGCTGGCGATGTACAGCCCAGGTCAAGGAGCTCTTCCGAATCTAATGCTGGCGATGTACAGCCCAGGTCAAGGAGCTCTTGCGAATCTAATGCTGGCGATGTACAGCCCAGGTCAAGGAGCTCTTCCGAATCTAATGCTGGCGATGTACAGCCCAGGTCAAGGAGCTCTTCCGAATCTAATGCTGGCGATGTACAGCCCAGGTCAAGGAGCTCTTGCGAATCTAATGCTGGCGATGTACAGCCCAGGTCAAGGAGCTCTTCCGAATCTAATGCTGGCGATGTACAGCCCAGGTCAAGGAGCTCTTCCGAATCTAATGCTGGCGATGTACAGCCCAGGTCAAGGAGCTCTTGCGAATCAAATGCTGGCAATGTACAGCCCAGGTCAAGTACCTCTTACGAATCTAATGCTGGCGATGTACAGCCCAGGTCAAGGAGCTCTTCCGAATCTAATGCTGGCGATGTACAGCCCAGGTCAAGGAGCTCTTCCGAATCTAATGCTGGCGATGTACAGCCCAGGTCAAGGAGCTCTTCCGAATCTAATGCTGGCGATGTACAGCCCAGGTCAAGGAGCTCTTCCGAATCTAATGCTGGCGATGTACAGCCCAGGTCAAGGAGCTCTTCCGAATCTAATGCTGGCGATGTACAGCCCAGGTCAAGGAGCTCTTCCGAATCTAATGCTGGCGATGTACAGCCCAGGTCAAGGAGCTCTTCCGAATCTAATGCTGGCGATGTACAGCCCAGGTCAAGGAGCTCTTCCGAATCTAATGCTGGCGATGCACAGCCCAGGTCAAGGAGCTCTTCCGAATCTAATGCTGGCGATATACAGCCCAGGTCAAGGAGCTCTTGTGAACCTAATTCTGGCGATGCACAGCCCAGGTCAAGGAGCTCTTGTGAAATCTAGATCTGGCGATGCACACCCCAGGCCAAGGAGCTCTTGTGAACCTAATTCTGGCGATGCACAGCCCAGGTCAAGGAGCTCTTGTGAACCTAATTCTGGTGATGCACACCCCAGGTCAAGGAGCTCTTGTGAGCCTAGTTCTGGCGATGCACAGCCCAGGTCAAGGAGCTCTTGTGAACCTAATTCTGGCGATGCACAGCCCAGGTCAAGGAGCTCTTGTGAAATCTAGATCTGGCGATGCACACCCCAGGCCAAGGAGCTCTTGTGAACCTAATTCTGGCGATGCACAGCCCAGGTCAAGGAGCTCTTGTGAACCTAATTCTGGTGATGCACACCCCAGGTCAAGGAGCTCTTGTGAGCCTAGTTCTGGCGATGCACAGCCCAGGTCAAGGAGCTCTTGTGAACCTAATTCTGGCGATGCACAGCCCAGGTCAAGGAGCTCTTGTGAACCTAATTCTGGCGATGCACACCCCAGGTCAAGGAGCTCTTGTGAACCTAATTCTGGCGATGCACAGCCCAGGTCAAGGAGCTCTTGTGAACCTAATTCTGGCGATGCACAGCCCAGGTCAAGGAGCTCTTGTGAACCTAATTCTGGCGATGCACAGCCCAGGTCAAGGAGCTCTTGTGAACCTAATTCTGGTGATGCACAGCCCAGGTCAAGGAGCTCTTGTGAACCTAATTCTGGCGATGCACAGCCCGGGTCAAGGAGCTCTTGTGAACCTAATTCTGGCGATGCACAGCCCAGGTCAAGGTGCTCTTGTGAACCTAATTCTGGCGATGCACAGCCCAGGTCAAGGAGCTCTTGTGAACCTAATTCTGGCGATGCACAGCCCAGGTCAAGGAGCTCTTGTGAACCTAATTCTGGCGATGCACAGCCCAGGTCAAGGAGCTCTTGTGAACCTAATTCTGGCGATGCACAGCCCAGGTCAAGGAGCTCTTGTGAACCTAGATCTGGCGATGCACAGCCCAGGTCAAGGAGCTCTTGTGAACCTAATTCTGGCGATGCACAGCCCAGGTCAAGGAGCTCTTGTGAACCTAATTCTGGCGATGCACAGCCCAGGTCAAGGAGCTCTTGTTAACCTAATTCTGGCGATGCACAGCCCAGGTCAAGGAGCTCTTGTGAACCTAGATCTGGCGATGCACAGCCCAGGTCAAGGAGCTCTTGTGAACCTAATTCTGGCGATGCACAGCCCAGGTCAAGGAGCTCTTGTGACCCTAATTCTGGCGATGCACAGCCCAGGTCAAGGATCTCTTGTGAACCTAATTCTGGCGCTGCACAGCCCAGGTTAAGGAGCTCTTCTGACCCTAATTCTGGCGATGCACAGCCCAGGTCAAGGAGCTCTTGTGAACCTAATTCTGGCGATGCACAGCCCAGGTCAAGGAGCTCTTGTGAACCTAATTCTGGCGATGCACAGCCCAGGTCAAGGAGCTCTTGTGAACCTAATTCTGGCGATGCACAGCCCAGGTCAAGGAGCTCTTGTGAACCTAATTCTGGCGATGCACAGCCCAGGTCAAGGAGCTCTTGTGAACCTAGATCTGGCGATGCACAGCCCAGGTCAAGGAGCTCTTGTGAACCTAATTCTGGCGATGCACAGCCCAGGTCAAGGAGCTCTTGTGAACCTAATTCTGGCGATGCACAGCCCAGGTCAAGGAGCTCTTGTTAACCTAATTCTGGCGATGCACAGCCCAGGTCAAGGAGCTCTTGTGAACCTAGATCTGGCGATGCACAGCCCAGGTCAAGGAGCTCTTGTGAACCTAATTCTGGCGATGCACAGCCCAGGTCAAGGAGCTCTTGTGACCCTAATTCTGGCGATGCACAGCCCAGGTCAAGGATCTCTTGTGAACCTAATTCTGGCGCTGCACAGCCCAGGTTAAGGAGCTCTTCTGACCCTAATTCTGGCGATGCACAGCCCAGGTCAAGGAGCTCTTGTGAACCTAATTCTGGCGATGCACAGCCCAGGTCAAGGAGCTCTTGTGAACCTAATTCTGGCGATGCACAGCCCAGGTCAAGGAGCTCTTGTGAACCTAATTCTGGCGATGCACAGCCCAGGTCAAGGAGCTCTTGTGAACCTAATTCTGGCGATGCACAGCCCAGGTCAAGGAGCTCTTGTGAACCTAATTCTGGCGATGCACAGCCCAGGTCAAGGAGCTCTTGTGAACCTAATTCTGGCGATGCACAGCCCAGGTCAAGGAGCTCTTGTGAACCTAATTCTGGCGATGCACAGCCCAGGTCAAGGTGCTCTTGTGAACCTAATTCTGGCGATGCACAGCCCAGGTCAAGGAGCTCTTGTAAACCTACAGGGTGTGTCAAAAAAAAAACAACCCAGCAGAGTTTTTGCTGTAGCAACCGCAAATCTCAACCGATTTGAATGAATCCTGCTTTAAATGAAAGATAAATAAATTCTTGAAAGACTGGTGAAGGCCCTACTAAAATATGATGCTTAGTTCCTGAGATATTTTCCTTCAAACTCAAAACAGAGATTTTGGCAGTGAACAAGAGCGATTCCGTTGCACTTCACAACAAAACGGATTCCTACTGCTGAGGGGCAACAAGACTTTTACAAATGAAGTAACCAAGCATGTGTGGCACCAGAAAAACTTCGTTACGTTAGCCCTGAGCAGTAGGAATCGGTTTTATTATGAAGTGCAACAGAATAATAAAAATCGCTCTTGTTCATAGCCAAAATCTGTTTTGACTTTGAGCGCAAATATCTCAGGAACCAAGCATCATATCTTAATAAAAGCTTCACCAAACTTTCAAGAATTAATTTATCTTTCATATAAAATAGGACTCACTGAAATCGGTTGAGATTTGCGGCTGCTACAGTAAAAAATCTGCTGGGTTGTTTTAATCTCTGTTGTGCACTGCCAAAATCTCTGTTTTGATTTTGAAAGCAATTATCTCAGGAACTAAGCAACGCATCTTAATAAAAGCTACACCAGTCGTTCAAGAATTTATTTATCTTTCATTTAAAGCAGGATTCATTCAAATCGGTTGAGATTTGCGGTTGCTACAGCAAAAAATCTGCTGGGTTGTTTTTTTTTGACGCACCCTGTAATTCTGGTGATGCACAGCCCAGGTCAAGGAGCTCTTGTGAACCTAATTCTGGCGATGCACAGCCCAGGTCAAGGTGCTCTTGTGAACCTAATTCTGGCGATGCACAGCCCAGGTCAAGGAGCTCTTGTGAACCTAATTCTGGCGATGCACAGCCCAGGTCAAGGTGCTCTTGTGAACCTAATTCTGGCGATGCACAGCCCAGGTCAAGGTGCTCTTGTGAACCTAATTCTGGCGATGCACAGCCCAGGTCAAGGTGCTCTTGTGAACCTAATTCTGGCGATGCACAGCCCAGGTCAAGGAGCTCTTGTAAACCTAATTCTTGTGATGCACAGCCCAGGTCAAGGAGCTCTTGCAAATCTAATACTTGTAATGCATAGCCCAGCCAAAGTCAAGGAGCTCTTGCGAGTCTAATACTGACAATGTACAGACAGCCCAATTCAAAGAGATCTAGCTAATCAAATGCTGGTGATGCACAGCCCAGCCGAGAAAATCTGTCTCCATTTATAGTACCTAGGGTAATTTATAGTATAGCATAGTATAAACAGGGGGTACTATAAACAGCACTATATGGCAGTTGGAACCTAAGTTTTATCGTTTCAGACCAAATAGTGCAGGCAATGACGAAGCAGAACATACCAGTCACTTACGTTCTATTTCCCGATGAGGGTCACGGATTTGTCCGTCCGCAAAATCGACTGGCTTTTATCGCCATCATGGAAGCATTCTTGAGTCAATGTCTGGGCGGAAAAAGTGAACCTATTGGAGCATCTGTTTCCGTTTCGACAGCTCAGATCTTGAACAAAGGAAATTTACAGATTCCTATTCTATAAAAATATATAAAGATTTATTTCACAAACGCAAATACTGTTTGTCCGCATCAGTTGACAAATTAACATCAAGCGCAAATTGCTCAGCTACTTTAGCCAAAAACAGAAAAGCGCTACATTCAGGCGCTCCACAACCTTCAAACTCTGTCATACTCAGTTCATACTGCTCCCAGCAAATGTGACAGGCTTCCGGAAAACCAGTCCAGGTCACCTTTCTACTTTCTACCTTCCTTCTCCCCATAGAGCGCTGACTTCTGAAGCAAAACCGTTCGGTAAGCAGGATAAAAACACTGACCAAAGCACAAGCGGTCAATAGAAGTATAGGTCCAGAAAAAGCAGCAATCTGGAGGGGTTGCGCCAATGGTTTACTTGTCAGTCGAGCGCACTGTCGAATAGTACGATGGAACATACGATTTTTGTACTTCTCAATTATATAACCAATTGTTTCACGTCTTGCTTCTATTGCCCAATCGATTTTCCTGGTCAAAGTCCAATTGTATCTCATTATATAGCCAGAACGGAATACTGGCAAGTCTGGATTGGTCACTGATGCCACTCCAACGCAATTGTTTGCATACCAGGCGCTGGTGATGGCATTCTTGAGCCAGACAAAAGCGAACTTACCTGAGGCGATTTTGCTATTCACTTGTTCTGTGATTAAATTTATAAACTGCGGTGGATTGTCTGAAACGGCATCCATAAGGAGTCTTCCGAAAGGTGTCTCAGAATTATAAACTGCCTCTCCTAAACGGGCATTAGGATCGCTTAATTCGAATCGCAACATTGTTAGTTTGCCTTCCTTCACTGCCCTCAACACTTCGGACGGACTGTTGTAGATCAATTTCCGAGGTAACTGTAGCAATTCAGCGAATAGAAGGTTGGGGTAGAGATTGAGAAACACTGAACAGGCCAAACCAATGGAAATAAGGAAGATGTTAGAAGCTCTGTTAGGTGCAAGAATTCGGGTAAAACGCTGGAAAACCAGCGAAACTATGCCAATTAGAAGAAATAGTAACCAGACGTTGCCGGTGAACATTTTGAAGATCACCATTGTACTGCCGCTGAGGTCCGGTTCGACTGGTTTCGCTACTTGAATTACCACCTGGAAGAGTGCAAGATAATTGGTGGAACGAAACGTCAGTATTAATTGAAATTATTCTGTTTCTAAAATTTTTTTGAAAAATTTTGAGCATGCCAGATTTTCACGTTCACTGAAAGTAAGAATCCGCCAGATTTTAACCGGCAGCGCTAAAAAGCACATCTCTTCAGGGTCTTAGATCCATGTAGAGATATTTGGGATAGCTCCGATGAACGGTTGGTGAAATATTATTGTTCAAATTTGACGTCTGAAAATGCCAGTGGCCAGTTCATTTCGGAAGGGCATAACTTCAGGCTACAGAACGCTAGCAGTTTAGGATTTGGCCAAAACAAACTATAAACAACTAGCAATAATAGCGCCAAAAAGTCTTTTTATTCGATTGGAAATTGACTGAATGTCAGGCATTAGAAATTATTCGGCAAAATTGAAAAGGCCAGGCGGTCTTTTTCTATGGCCAACACTGTATGTACAAAGAGGAAAATTACTAAAAATACTGTCTATAAAAGAACGTACCTGGTTATCCATCACTGAGCGACTGAACTGGAAAAACCTATCCATTTCAGGAGTTTGTAGGTTGAGTTGCGCCACAATATCCACTACGCCGTCTTGAAGCGATCCCCTAATCCCTCCTACCCATCTGTCATTTACATATTTGCCTGCTTCTCTGGCCAGGTGAACGAACGTATAAGGCAGTTTCAGCTGACTAAATACGGCATACAGTATCTCCTTCTCCTCTCCTGGGTATGGACAGTCGAATGTAGGCTTCAGCTCTCTCACTGTGCAGTTGGTTTGGTCAGGAACAAGTCCGACACGAACCACCGCCATAAGCAAAACAAAATAATAGACAGCTGCGGAAATTTAATCGCCCGTCCGAACTCATTTGAGAAATTATTTCATCCCATTGCAAATCCACCCACTCTAATCCAACCAGTCTAACATTTTATCGCTCAAAATGATAAACTACGTACGTACACAGGATGCCAAAATTGTGCAAATTTTGAATTTAGTACCAGTACCAAACTAAACTCAAACGAGATCCTTCTATACTATAACTTACCATATTCAATCGAACCTTTACCATAGTCGGGCATCATACATACATGTAACAGCTCCGGGCCGACCTGGGAGTACTACTGTTGTTTGGGTATGGTATTTTCAGGAATCGGTTCGGTATGGGTAGGTATTCGCAAAATTCCGGTATACCGGTATTTATTCGGTATTTTCTGTAAATGTTTTACAAAGTCAAAACACTGACTTTAACATTTGCAAGGCCTTGAATTTAGTCATTTCGAAGGTCAGACAAAGGCTAGCAGTTCTAAGGTCTGTTAGTGTACTACAGTTTGGAGATGTAACAAGCAGTTACAAAATGCGGGGCTATTTTGTTGATTGTGAATGTGCTACATAGTACATCAAGCAAGAATGTGCATCAAGTACATAGTACTGTTGCTAAGTAAATTATAATTTTAATTTTAATTATATTTTTTAGAAATTTACTAATACAAGTAAATTATTTGGTAAGTAAATTATAATTAAATTAAATTTCTATGAAAACAGGAAAAGTTAATTAAAATTATAATTTGTAAATTATACTTACCAAAAATAATTTACTTAATTTACTTAAAATATACTTAATTTACTTACACAAGCTTAGCTATTGCTTAACGTTTTTGGCAGCATGCAAGTGCTGCGTGAGTGTCTGCTTTCAGTATCTATACCCTTCAATGGTAAGCCATACTTACAGTACAATTTTCCGCCCGCCCGCCCACCCTCCGCCTTTCGTCTTTGCGCTTGTTTCTCTTAATCTCCCACAAAACAAACTACTCCAATTTATCCGTCAAGCTAACAGTGGATATTAGGTACCTGTCAGGCAGTTTTACTATGAGATAGCATATGTTCAGTCTCAGTTTTTTGTAGATGCAAGCAGAAACTGGCAGGAAAGCCTCTTGAGATTGAGGTTTTAATTCTGACGAACTGTCATTGTTACTGTTGACAGACATGGGCTATCATTTCGGCTGATGGGTGATAAATTTTCAAATTCTGAGGGGGCTGGCTGGAGGGTGTAGCGGCGGCTGATGGGGGTTGAGTTGAGAGGATGATAAGCCGAAAAGTCCGATTTTTCCCTAGAATTAAGGTTTTCTCGCTTATTTTTCGTTTAAATAAGTTGAAATAAGCTAGTCTGAGCTCATTCACATTTAACTAGGCATACTTTTATCATAATATTCTTCCGAAAAATCCTGAAGGGGGTAGCGGTAGCCTGGGGGGCGCTAGGTCAGAACCTGAGGTGGATAAATCCCCCTCGCCCTCAGCTCCCTTGTCCATGTCTGTTATTGACTTAACCTGTGCCACCCCGGCTTGCTTTTCATTTTAGATAACTGTTATAGCATCCTTGCTTAGTTGGAAGCAAAGCTGAAGGTGTTAGCCGCCAAAATCAGGTCTATTTTAAATATACTTAATGTACTTAATTTAATTAAATGTGGTAAGTAAATTTAATTAAATTAAGAGTCAGTCTCTGAACCGATCGAGTCTTGGCCCTTTGCCCTATTCAGACCCAAAATTGAAAGTTGGGTGTAGAGGGCTGAAAGTTGGAACACTAAAACATATTGACAAGTTATCAATGACCTGCAAAGAATTTCCAGATTCGACGCTCCACGCTCGAGATATGGCCTTCTAAAAATCGGCCCGCTTAACTATGGGACCAAAATTTCGAAATCGAATTTCTGACTTGCTGATCGGAATTCAGACCTAACAAACGGGGTTTTTGCGTAACTTTTTGAGTAGTTTAAGAATCTTTTACTAAATTTCATTTTTGGAAAAAAAATTTTTTCTCGTCCCCCTATCGGGGGGCATAACTCGTCTGGAACCCCCCTAGACCGTTCTTTTTATTTCAGATTATTGTAGCGCTATATCTTAGCTACACGCCGGTGTAAAACATTACCGGCTACCGGACGGCAAACACTGAAATATTTGCGTTCAAAGATGAAAAATGCCACATTTTGCAAATTTTTGGTCACAGTGAAACATGCAAAATGTGGCATTTTTAATTTTTGAACGCAAATATTTCAGTGTTTGCCGTCCGGTAGCCGGTAATGTTTTACACCGGCGTGTAGCTAAGATATAGCGCTACAATAATCTGAAATAAAAAGAACGGTCTAGGGGGGTTCCAGACGAGTTATGCCCCCCGATAGGGGGGATGAAAAAAAAATTTTCTCCAAAAATGAAATTCAATGAAAGTTTCTTAAACTACTCAAAAAGTACAGCTTAGACATCAATTTTTAGCATTCAACTCCAATTGGTAAGCTGGAACATGGAGTTGAAAATTTTTGGGCACAGTGAAACATGCAAAATGTGGCATTTTTAATTTTTGAACGCAAATATTTCAGTGTTTGCCGTCCGGTAGCCGGTAATGTTTTACACCGGCGTGTAGCTAAGATATAGCGCTACAATAATCTGAAATAAAAAGAACGGTCTAGGGGGGTTCCAGACGAGTTATGCCCCCCGATAGGGGAACGAAAAAAATTTTTTTTTCCAAAAATGAAATTTAGTAAAAGATTCTTAAACTACTCAAAAAGTGAAGCTTAGACATCAATTTTTAGAATTCAAGTCCAATTAGTAAGCTAGAACTTTGAGTTGGAAATTTATGTACCCCAGTGAAACATGGAAAATGTGGCAGTTTTAATTTTTGAACGCAAATATTTCAGTGTTTGCCGTCCGGTAGCCGGTAATGTTTTACACCGGCGTGTAGCTAAGATATAGCGCTACAATAATCTGAAATAAAAAGAACGGTCTAGGGGGGGTTCCAGACGAGTTATGCCCCCCGATAGGGGGACGAAAAAAAATTTTTTTTCCAAAAATGAAATTTAGTAAAAGATTCTTAAGATGCATTTTGCGAGAAAGTCAGCTTTGAGGGGGCAAGCAGGGCCATCTCACGGATCTGGCTGATATTTATATCTATTAAAATAGAGAACAGTCGAAGACCAACGGTGCATGCCCGGCCACCAGCAACCCCCTAGAACCGGAGCTACACCCCCTCAAAGTTGGGTCGGCAGCAATTTTCGGGCTCATTTTAATAGCTCTGACACCCTCCATTCAAACGATCACCCTTCATTCGTTTCTTAAGCTAGGCTCTCGACTCGCATATGGTTTTGTAGCTGGCCAAATGGCCTTTCATTTTCTGGTACTCCCGTTTCCAGATCGTAGCTGGTTACCGAGACATTCGCCGAAAACTGCGAAATTTCCACAAAATGCCACTCCGTTTTTTTTCGAAAAATCTTTATAACTTTTTGTGCAAAGGCCCTGCCAAGCTAATGTTTTAACAAAAGTTAGGCATGAGTTGGCCAAACAAAATGAGCGCCCCAAAGTGTGCGGTTAGGGGGGGGGAGGGGGGGTGTTTTGGCCTCTCAAAGGTGTTCGAAAAAAATTTTTTTCTGCAAAGCTTAGTTGTTAGCATACTGTTATATGCAGTTTTGTGTGCTGAGTTCGAAAATGCATTCAGTTTAGCTAGATTCGCTTTGGATCGGGAGAAATTGGCGTCCAAAGTTGAGACCAACCCTTTTTCTTGACTGGCACTACTCGCTAGTATGACCATTAACCGCGGTGCAACGCAGTTTTTCTTACGTAGTTTTTGCTGCTGATTCCGAAAATAACTTTATTTTTGCTCTACGTTGCCTACTTTTGAAGATATCGGCATTTTTATGATTTGGGAACAAAACGGCTGCACTTGCTATAACATGCTCGTTTGAAAGGTGACTCAATTCAGTCGCATCTAGGGTACAGAGCCATAAAAATTTATATCACCCCTAATGCAGTTTTTCCCGCTGATTACGAAAATGACATCTGTTTTTCAATCTGACTGCTCCTGAGCTACTTATGTAACTTTTATGCCCTGGTACTCAGACAATAAGTTATCTGTCAAATCTGGACATAATATGGTATCTATCTGGTGTAGTTTTCTCCGCTGATTCAGAATATTATCATATTTTTGCGCTACGGCCACTCTGTCGCAAGTTATGGACCTCCAAAGTTTCATTTAGAAGCATGCCGTGAGAAGCCGTAATCCTAAAATAAATGTTCAGCATTCATGCATTTCTGAAATGAACCTTTTGTCAGTCAATAGTGTACCCGACCTATTTTGACCCGCTGAGTTCAAAAATGGCCTTTGTTTTTCTCTACTGCTGTTCAATTTTGAGATATTACTGATCAAACAAAATTTGCATTAATATTAATATATCTCCAAAACGAGTAACTATAGAGAAAAACAAACGCCATTTTTGAACTCAGCGGGTCAAAATAGGTCGGGTACACTATTTACTGACAAAAGGTTCATTTCAGAAATGCATGAATGCTGAACATTTATTTTAGGATTACGGCTTCTCACAGCATGCTTCTAAATGAAACTTTGGAGGTCCATAACTTGCGACAGAGCGGCCGTAGCGCAAAAATATGATAATATTCTGAATCAGCGGAGAAAACTACATCAGATAGATACCATATTATGTCCAGATTTGACAGATAACTTATTGTCTGAGTACCAGGGCATAAAAGTTACATAAGTAGCTCAGGAGCAGTCAGATTGAAAAACAGATGTCATTTTCGTAATCAGCGGGAAAAACTGCATTAGGTGATATAAATTTTTATGGCTCTGTACCCTAGATGCGACTGAATTGAGTCACTTTTCAAACGAGCATGTTATAGCAAGTGCAGCCGTTTTGTTCCCAAATCATAAAAATGCCGATATCTTCAAAAGTGGGCAACGTAGCGCAAAAATAAAGTTATTTTCGGAATCAGCAGCAAAAACTACATAAGAAAAACTGCATTGCACCGCGGTTAATGGTCATACTAGCGAGTAGTGCCAGTCAAGAAATAGGGTTGGTCTCAACTTTGGACGCCAATTTCTCCCGATCCAAAGCGAATCTAGCTAAACTGAATGCATTTTCGAACTCAGCACACAAAACTGCATATAACAGTATGCTAACAACTAAGCTTTGCAGAAAAAAATTTTTTTCGAACACATTTGAGAGGCCAAAACACCCCCTCCCTCCCCCCCCCCTAACCGCACACTTTGGGGCGCTCATTTTGTTTGGCCAACTCATGCCTAACTTTTGTTAAAACATTAGCTTGGCAGGGCCTTTGCACAAAAAGTTATAAAGATTTTTCGAAAAAAAACGGAGTGGCATTTTGTGGAAATTTCGCAGTTTTCGGCGAATATCTCGGTAACCAGCTATGATCTGGAAACGGGAGTACCAGAAAATGAAAGGCCATTTGGCCAGCTACAAAACCATATGCGAGTCGAGAGCCTAGCTTAAGAAACGAATGAAGGGTGATCGTTTGAATGGAGGGTGTCAGAGCTATTAAAATGAGCCCGAAAATTGCTGCCGACCCAACTTTGAGGGGGTGTAGCTCCGGTTCTAGGGGGTTGCTGGTGGCCGGGCATGCACCGTTGGTCTTCGACTGTGCTCTATTTTAATAGATATAAATATCAGCCAGATCCGTGAGATGGCCCTGCTTGCCCCCTCTCTTCGGCACCAAAGCTGACTTTCTCGCAAAATGCATCTTAAACTACTCAAAACGTTACGCAAAAACCCCGTTTGTTAGGTCTGAATTCCGATCAGCAAGTCAGAAATTCGATTTCGAAATTTTGGTCCCATAGTTAAGCGGGCCGATTTTTAGAAGGCCATATCTCGAGCGTGGAGCGTCGAATCTGGAAATTCTTTGCGGTGGTTACATAACCTATCAAGACGTATTAGTCCTCCAACTTTGAGCCCTCCACACCAAAGTTTCATTTTTGGGTCTGAATACTGAAACTCGATCGGTTCAGAGACTGGCTCTTAAATTTCTCTCAGATATGGTAAGTAAATTTTAATTTAATTATATTTCTCTGGGCATGTGGTAAGTAAATTATAATTTAATTATATTTCAAATAAATTTACTTAGCAACAGTAGTACATAGAGACTTGATTATTAAGGAGCAGTGTGAAGTTATGCCAAAACTAGACCAACGCTTTCTAATGACAAAACAAGTTTGGGACATGGAGTAGGGTCAGAGGGCTACACGTCTTTTCCTTTCGGACAGTTCCTCGCGCGACAGTTCCTTCTTCGCCAACTTTTCCTTGCAGGACTCTTCCTCGCTACGTCTTTTCCTCACTCAGCAGCAAAACACTCGCTAAAAATCGATTTCTCCAAAAGTAAGTAAGAATCTTGGCTTTTGAGCTTGTGTCAATTGTCTAAATTCAATCTCTTTCCTTTGATCACTTTGGCGACATGCACCCTCTTGTTCACTGCCATGTGCCTAGCAAAACGGAAGACATCTACCAGCAGATGCTGGTTAAGCTTATGCAGCATCAACCCGGGCTGTCCCCTACCTTTATCATGACAGATTTCAAGCTGTCTGTCATGTCCCTCTTAAACTCTGTCTCCGCTATCGGTGCATCAACAAACATTTTACTCTGGTCATACATGTAACAGGTCATCCGCCGATGAGGGGAGGGGGGGTTGGGGGGGGGCGTCTGGCGCCGGCCGGGGGGGATCTGAGCCAAAATTTTCGGGGAGGGGGTGGGCACTAAAAAACGCTCAAAAATCGAAAAAAATCGCAATTTTTTGGCTGATAATTGCAAAAAATCGCTAATTTGGACTGAAATACAGCTAAAAAGTGCTGTTTTGCAGGCGATTTTGGCAATTTTTGTGTGCAAAATGGTAAAAAATTGCAAAAATTTGCTCGAAAATTTACTTGCCAGAAAATCGGAGGGCCAGAAAATCGGTCGGTGAAATCGTCTCGGGCGGGGGGGGGGGTTTCCCATCCGGGGGGTCTGGCCTAAGTCGGGTGGGGGCAGACCCCCCCAGACCCCCCTGTTTCATGTATGACTCTGGTAGTCTCCGATTATCCAACCGGCGCCTGCATGACCATCTTAGGAGGATCGCTCATAACTTTTCGCTGTGTTGCATGTGGTTATTCGACTGTAGATAACAGCCGAAACGTTATTATTCCGTACTGTACAAAACAGATAAAACCCTTTTATTCCTACAAGGAAAAGTCGCGCGAGGAAAAGTCGGCGAGGAACTGTCACGCGAGGAACTGTCCGCGAGGAAAAGACGTGATACCGGGTCGGAGTACTAAAAATATTTCAAATTCGATATTTTGGAAGAATATCGCAATAGAATGTGTTTCTACTGCATGCCCGAAAAAATGCAAAATTACAAAGAAAACATTGTAATCATAAGGAATTTTCGATAAAAATTGCACTAAGATGGACAGAAAATACCAATTCCCAAATACCTGGGTATTCCAAAAATAATCGGTATACCTGGTATGGGTATTTATTAAAATACCTGGAATCGGTAGGTATTTATTGGGTAGGTATTCCTAAAAATACCCATTTTTCGGTATGGGTTCGGTATACCCAATCAACAGTAGGGAGTACAGTTGTCTGTATATACAATGTATACATATACATATTCAGTGTTTGTATAATATACAATGTTTTTCGTTTGTATATATACAGGGTGCGTCAAAAAAAAACAACCCAGCAGATTTTTTGCTGTAGCAACCGCAAATCTCAACCGATTTGAATGAATCCTGCTTTAAATGAAAGATAAATAAATTCTTGAACGACTGGTGTAGCTTTTATTAAGATGCGTTGCTTAGTTTCTGAAATATTTTCCTTCAAACTCAAAACAGAGATTTTGGCAGTGCATAACAGAGATTAAAACAACCCAGCAGATTTTTTGCTGTAGCAACAAAAACAGATTTTGGCTATGAACAAGAGCGATTTTTATTATTCTGTTGCACTTCATAATAATACCGATTCCTACTGCTCAGGGCTAACGTAACGAGGTTTTTCTGGTGCCACACATGCTTGGTTACTTCATTTGTAAAAGTCTTGTTGCCCCTTAGCAGTAGGAATCCGTTTTGTTGTGAAGTGCAACGGAATCGCTCTTGTTCACTGCCAAAATCTCTGTTTTGAGTTTGAAGGAAAATATTTCAGAAACTAAGCATCGCATCTTAATAGCGCCTTCACCAGTCTTTTAAGAATTTATTTATCTTTCACTTAAAGCAGCATTCATTCAAATCGGTTGAGATTTGCGGTTGCTACAGCAAAAAACTCTGCTGGGTTGTTTTTTTTTGACACACCCTGTACATATGTACTCGATTTTCCAATATGTTTTATACATATGCAAACGAACCTAATTTGTATATTTCCGTTTGCATATTTATAAGGATAGAAAATGGCACTACCTCACCATTATCTATCCTCACAACTTCATTCCGCAGGAACTTTTAGTTCCCAATTTGGGTTTTCCTCTGCTGTACTGTTATTTTACTAGTGGATTTTTATTTTACTATTTACTAAATTTACTACAAATTCAGCCCTTAGATTTAATTTTTATTTTTGTTTTACTACTAAGCAGCTCCTATTTTACTAATTTTTGTTTTACTAATAATTTTACTCATTTTACTACTATTTTACTATGATTTTACTAGTCATAAGGTCCAATTTTGCATCACTGATGCCAAGATCTTATGAATAACTGATGTTAGTGCCAAATAGTTGCTGAATTTGATCACGATATGAGCTTTTCCAGAACTTTTAGAGACAAAATGTCAAAACTTTGTGTTACTGAAGTGCACGCACACATTTTTTAGTGCAAAATTGATCAAGATTTTGTCTAAAATTCACCAAAAACTAGTAAAATAGAAGTAAAATTTCTATTTTACTATTCACCCCGTTTTATAATTTAATTTTATTTTTACTTTACTATTGGCTCTTAATTTTACTTTTTACTATTATTTTACTACTAGTAAAATACCACTAGTATTACTAATTTTTGTTTTACTATACTATAGTAAAATAACAGTACTCTGCTGGCTATGATTGAAAAGTTTAGACGTTTCTTTTAAGACCAGGCTAAGTCGAATTTACGGTAAAGACTACATTGGATAGGTAAATTAATCATGAATTCCTGTGAATAATTTATTGATTGTTCGACTTTTTCTCATAAAAATGAAACATTTTGTATTCATTCATCACAAGCCTCAGTTGCTTGTTATCTTGGCACTGTTTAAATTTTTTAATAAATGTTGTGCCAGTTTTCTGATTGACTACTACACTTTATGCAGTAAACTGAGTAGGTTTTACTGTTTTATAGACCACTTAATTATATACCAGCCAGATCTGCAAAAAAGTTGCTTGAACACCCTCCCTTATAGCTAAAGTAGAGCTTCTAGCGAAATGCATGTTAAATATTTTGGTTGCCAATAAGAATATTTACGAAGAGTACGCAATTTTCTTTGTGCAAATCCAGCCATCAAAAACAGTGATTAGTTTATAAAACCATAATTTTTAATGGATTTTCCGTTGAAAGCACTCCCTGGGTTTATCAACGCGGCTCAAATTGCAGTAATCTTTGTTGTGTATTTTAGCAAGCTGTACCAATTCATATTGGTTTAGCAGAACTGTAATTTAACCATTTGATCTGACTCAAAATAACAGCACATATTCCCAACTCACTCAGACAATCTAAAATGAACAGTGAACCGGGTTGAGAATGTTGAATTCAAGAAGCAGCCGATTCCAATGGCTTCGCAAGAATGTTTTCTACTCAAGCACTACTATATCTGCTCTGGTCTATATTAACAAGGCCAGAAACTGGAAGGAGGTGGTGTTCTGGTATCTCGTCACCCTTGGCTTCATATCCTACACTGTGGTCAATATAGTAAACGTTAGTTTGGAGTATGCTTCCTACCCTACCGTCACAACCACCTCACTCTCTTCACATGTTCCAAACCAATTTCCTGAAATCTCAATTGAACTGAGATATCGTTGGCAAGCATTTGCACCTTTCTGCCCTCCCTTCAAACAAATGCAAAATGGGCAGCAACCCAACGCAACGGTTGTATATTTTATGTTAGGTTTATTCTTTATGCCCACAGGGGCCCAGATTTAACTCTATTATTGCGCTAATTTAGATTTAATTTCGACAGGTAGGCCTAACACTGCTCTAGTTTGCAATAGAAACAAATTCCTAAACCTGTAGTAGCACCAGGCCCAAGTTGGCTGATGATCTATGATTTTTGGATTTGCTTCCACTTAGAAGAGTAGATTTTCTAGCGAACTCACCCTAAATTGCCCTACAGTTTCAGAGGCGGCTCCAAACAAAAAAATGCCACAAATCCTCTAGGAGAAGCTAGCAATTTACATGGACACACCCAGTGGTCTATAAAGATACACTCCATACATAACCCATTCATTGGTTCATTCTCGTAAGCAAAGTCCTTAATCAATTCAATTAAATTTTAGG
>JASANB010001022.1:0-17436 GCA_030248155.1 Sabatieria punctata | reverse complement strand
AAAACTATACCCCTTACTGGCAGAAGCTACTCCAGTTGGAGTAGTACCCCACATAGAATCACACTTTTCAGAACGTGATTGTGCACATGTTTCCCCACACAATCACGCTTTGCGTGCGGCTGTTTGTTAGCTATAAATGTGATTGGAAAATGAAAGTGCAAAAAAGTGACTGGCCAATCACACGTCAATCACGCTTTCAAAGTCAAAGTCAAAGTCAAAGTTTACTGGCATGTTAAAACCTTACTTCACTATGCAGCGAAAAACAGGTGCCAGCATAAAACAGTACATGTTAGAGATCACAGTAAAAACCAAGCTTTGTTTTCAGTCTGTGCGCTGAGGAAAAGACTGCGGTATTATTGATTTAATTTCTTCACTTGCCGCCCAAAAAACTGCTTCATCCTTCCTTTCTTTACTCTTTGCTCGCTGCCCTGTTGGAATTTCTTCTCTTACCTCCCAAATTAAACGCTTATTATCGTGCTGTCAAGGCTAAAATCTGAGAGGAAACGTCCACCCTGAATAAAGACAGGGAACGCGTGATTAGCTAGTCACAGTCAATCACGCTTTTTTTTGAAAATTTAAGTGAATGCTAAAACATTCACTGCATGATTACCATTTTTAGGCACGCTTTGAGTGCGGCTGTTATACAGGCATTTGCCCCAAATTTTCGTAATTGCATGTCCCTATAGCCAGGCACGCAAAAAATTTCTGCGTCTAGGAGATACGTTGTTACACAGTCTGTCATTTAACGCCGTTTATGGTACTGGAACTGGTGTGGTATAGTACTGTGGTGGGTTGGGAGATATACAGTACCTATGTGCTTTTTTACCCTAGGCATTAAGGCGCACACGGCCGTGAACTACATTGTAAGAACTAAGGCGAGTTTAACTAAGCTCAACTTTTAGTTCATGAAGTAAGGATTTTGCGACCGCGCGTCTTCAAAACATGCCCTTATTTAAACTACCACAACAGCAAAACGTGCCGGCTCTAGCTTAGCTCTTGGCTCACAGTGTGAACGACCTACTGTTTTAGTTTTTATTCCAGATTCTTAGTTCACGCCTTAGTTCATAATTCTTAGTTCACGGCAGTGTAGTGTACCGGGCTTCAAAAGTACGTAGGGTAGACAAAACTCACCGAGTACTGCCATGTGCGTACAGTTGACTTCGGGCTTGCTATAGGCCAGATAAAGCGAAATCCACTTTTGGTAAAACACAATCAAATTGTTATCAGCCACTTCCGGTGGTTTGTCATTTCCCTTTCCGGCTGGAATTGAATAAGCAGCTGCAGGCGCGTCCGTAGTGGCGGGGGACTCGACTGGCTACTAGCGCTTTCATAGTTCGGGGAGTTCCACTGGGAGGACTGGCGTAATTTGCCCCGTAGCTCACCCAAACCTCTTCTTGTCGCCCTGGTTTTGTTAGTTGGCGACTGACTGAAGAGTCAAAGTTTGGCTTCACCTCTGCGTCTTGATAATTAATCGGCTGCAGAGGTTGACGGACGGTTAGCAGCAACAACCAAACACCGACTAGTGAGTAACCGAAAACCGTCAGGATTTTGCGAAGAACAAAATTACTCATTGCTTCGGTCGGTCAAGACAATAGAAAACCAAGTGGTAGTAGTGACCCAGTTTTTCCGATCGAAACAAAAGTTGAAGAGTGCAAAAGTTTAACAGCATAGAATACGAGACCGATGCGCACACTTAATCGATTCGATGGTTAGGCTAAAAGACGTGGTGTTGCACTACAGCGCCAAGGGAAAAACAAATATACTACCGTATTGTGCTGTTATATAGTACCCGGGTGCGGGAACTATTATGACGTTTAGGGTTTTGCGAAAATAAAATTAGATCCTGGTACCAAAATACATAGCACTCTACAAAATCTACTCTATAGAAAACTAACAATAGTATATGAAGTTCTTTGCTGAAATTACGCCTTTAGTTGTAGAAAAATAGGTTCTTTGCTTACATCAGAACCTCTATGATTGAATTACTGTATCTACTGCTTTTTCATACAAACATGGTTTACTGCCAGAAATACCGACGTTGTCACGTTTCGTATTCTAACTGCTCACTTCAGGATAAAAATGTCTCCATGTAAAGACCCCGGGCACTACAAATGGCGCTAAGTGCCAATCGCTAAAATTGTACCCTGTCTGTGTTTGCTTAGCATTCAGCGCGCGTTCGCTAGCAATACTAATTAAGGCTAGTTCTTTCGAAGGACATCAGTCTCGCTAAGAGGAAAACGTAAAGCAAAAGTGTTCAAAGCCTACTGTACGTATCTGCTAAAATGCATCCGTCGTATTTTCTTGCGTAAAAGCAAAACTGAACGAGTCCCGTCCGGTAAGTGGATTTTACACACAGTAGACAGTTTCAGATTGAATGCAACGTCAGTCAAAGATGACATCACCAAGCCGACTGAACTGGAAAATATTTGTAAAGCCTGACCACCGCCTCAGGCAGCCTTATGTAGAACTGATCTGGCACTAATAACACCTTAGCGCTCATTTTTAATCAGAACGCGTTGCAATCGGCAGCAATGATGTGGCAACGAGTGTGGAGCATCGGTCTACTGCCCAATCTCTGCTTGTACGTCTGCATGGTGGCTATTCTGGCCAAGTGTCGCAAGAAAATGGAGTCCGAGTTCTTCACCATTGCTCTCTGGAATGGAGTAGTGGATGTACTGTACATGATTGTCACACGATACCTGCTGGGCTACCTTTTGTTGGCCACTTTTCTCTACGATCTAGTCAGATACAGTACTCTGGCAGCCACTCTGGAGACCATGGTCGAATACGCCCTCTATTACTCGCAAATCAGTTTTGTCTTTCTCACCGCAATCAACCGACTCACCGCCGTTTGCTGGCCGTTGCACCACAAATACGTAAGTCACTTGACGGTGGGGTACTGTGTATGCAGTGGCGTACACAGGGTGTAGGGTGTGTAGTAGGACAGGAACAACTAGACAAAAGTAAGAGAAATGAATTAATTTAATTATGTATTAAAACTATCTATTTTATGCTCAGAATACCTTTTAAATGCGTTTTCGAAGGCTAAATTTTCAAAAATTTATCGCCCTAGTCGAGCAGAAGCACAACCAGGCCACTTTAAACTACTAAAACTTGTAATTTCTGTCAATTTTAAGTTCAGAATGCTTTTTAAACACATTTTTAAAGGCTAGTTGTGCAAAATTTTCTAGCCCTTGTTGTGCAGCGGCCCAACCAGGCAACCTCAAAATTTTACACACACCCCGCCCCCCCTTTCAAAATCACTGTATGTATGTAGGCCCTTAGTTTGCGCGCTTGTTTCCCAGCCCGCTAAAAAGGGGCATCAGTTTTAAAACAGAGTCCAAGAAAAAGTTAGTTTCAGTGGTGGTACAAAGGCATGAAGAAGGCCATTTTGACGGCTTGGCTGTGGCCGATGGTTTATGTGTTTCCGATGCTGATACCGGGAGCACATTCGCAGTTTGACGACTACCTGAACACCTGGTTTGTGCAACCAACCAATGCCACTAAAGTTAGTGATTTGATCTCTGACAGTCTTTCTGTCCATAACCATTGCTATTTTCCAGGTACATGTCGTCTTCTGGGTATGTTCTATTGAATTTCTGTACTTTTTTAATTTGGTTTAGCACAAAAGGCTGTTATGCTTCTGCCATTCCGGTTCCACTGACACGATCCGATCCGATTTGCAACACTGTGATTGTGTGTGTTACACTGTGATTACATTATTTTGCCTTACGGCCTACGATCAGGCTCGTGGTCTATTTCGCTACCCCCGTGATTCGTCATCTCTAACTGGGTGCCGGTCATCAGGAGGGCGGCCGCCGTGTCGATGCCATGATGCTGACAGCTCCCGACGGCCGCCGGTGCCCCATATGCCAGAGGGCTCCCAGCATAGTTGGTTTCTCAGACAGCTTCTGACGTCGTTGATATTCTCCTCCAACGTGGCATGCTTTGGAGTGGCTTCAGTGTAACGGCAGATCCAGTCGGTTCCCATTTACCTACTAGCTGTCACCAGCTTTCGGTGGCCTGGGTGGAGCTTTGTGCCGACCACCAACTCTTTGCGGCCAGAAACTTGCCGCGCTGAGAGGATGATCGCACGACGTCGCGCACAGTGGCTATGTGGCCTAAACCACTACTCCAACTATGCCGGCTTCCACTAACACTTTCTATAGGCCATTCAGAATCCACTCGGTTTCCGTTTTGTGCAAAAATTTTTCGATTCTCTTAGATCCGTTCGTCTCTAGCTACAGTACTTGACGTAGTCTTTTGGGTTTCAGCACGAAAACAACATCTACTACGGTGGCCGAATTGCAAAGCTGAAAGTGGCGTAGTTACGCTGCTGTTTTTCGTTAAAAAAGAGAAAAAGTAGGGTAAATATTGCAGGACAGTCTAAGGGTTCTGAAATAAATAGCAATGCATGCATTTCACTGTTCTAGGTTAATTGTCCTTCACTACAGTTCGCCTATCGTCATATTTGCCTATTTAGTCCAGCAACTGCAGCGAGTGGTGCGAAAAGAGTCGTGTGGCGTAGTAACACCGCTGTTTCTCTTTAAAAAGTGGGCTCAAACAGGTTTTCTGAGAAAACATTGATTGTAGCACACTGCCTCCATTGGCGAAAACCTAACCGATTAAGATTGACCCCAAAAGTTAGTCTAACTTCATCCTAGCCTAATCCCCAACTTATGTTGGAGCCTAAACCTGATCGTAGTTCTAAATAGAAACCGTTAGTTCCACAATCTTAGTCTTATGTAAATCGGTTAGGTTTTCGTTAGAGGCAGTGTGCTACAATCAATGTTGTGTCAGAAAAACTGTTTGAGCCTTCTTTTTAACGAAAAACAGCGGTGTTACTACGCCACACGATTCTTTTCGCACCACTTGCTGCAGTTGCCGGACTAAACAGACAAATATGACGATAGACGAAATGCAGTGAAGGGCACTCAACCAGGAACAGTGAAATGCATGCATTGCTATTTATTTCAGCAGAATCACTAGACTGACCTACCATATTTAGCCTACTTTTTCTGTATTTTTTAACGAAAAACAGCAGCGTAACTAAACTACGCCACTTCCAGTTTTGCAAATTGGCTACCGTAGTACATGGCTGTTTTCGCGTTTAAACCCAAAAGACTATGTCAAGTACGGTAGCTAGAGACGAGCGGATCTAAGAGGATCGACAAATTTTGCACAAAACAGAAACCGACTAGACTCTGAATGGCCTATACATAGGGATGTAGTTGAGTCAATTATTGGCGGCCCACCACGAGCATAAAACATATGTGAATAATACAGTATAGATAAAAAAATGTCCCATCGTTTTTTTCGCCCTTCACTCAAACGTTTCGTTCTCAGTCATTTCTTTACCAATTTGGCTCAAATTTTCAGCAAAAATTAACAACATGGTTGGCTAAATATTCTGCAAGTTTAGTGCCAAAATTCCGACTCATACTGGTTTTATGACCCGAAAAGTAGGAATGAGGGTGATCCACGCAAATTTATTTTTTTTTCTGTAATACAAGGAGTACAGGCCTGAAACTTGCAGGAATGATTGCTGTTGCCATTGTGCACAACATACTAAGCAGGCAGCCCTGTAGCTCAAAGGACACTAAAATTGGGGAATTTTAAAAGCATGACTAAATATGACTTTTCTTCGTAAAACCGGCAAAATGACGATTCTAAAGATTTTCGATTTTCAAAAGACGTTGCAGGGATAGTTTCTATGGTGTGCAACAGAGTTTAAATATAAATTATATATCAAACTTCCTGCTACAATCTGTGTTGATTAACAACAGATTAAGTGCTTTGATTCCAGAAGGTGCGGATTTCTTAACTATGGGATTTTCACTCAGAGGCTGTGCAAAAATGACGTCATCGGTTAGGGGGGAGGGGGGTTTGCCAAATGATGACAACCGATGACAAGGGGGAGGGGGGGGTTCCGCCAAAGATGACGTCACTTTTGCCTCATAGGGAAATTTTGAGAAAATAGCCTTCAAAAACGCATTTGAAAGGCATTCTTAGGTTAAAATTAACAGTTTTAGTAGTATGAGGAGGCCTGGTTTGGATTCTGACCAACAAGTGCGAGAAAATTTTGAAAAATTAACTTTTTAAAACGCATTTAAAACGTATTCTGGTCCTCATTAGAGCCCTGCATAGGCGCTCGGTAGAGAATTTTGGCTTGGTTGTTCCGGTTGGAGCCTGCCTGGGATGGATAGGGTTACTTTTTAAAATCTAGGTTGTACTTTTAGCCAAAACAAGCTTTTCTTTAAATCACTTTTATGTTTAGATTTGTTGCGTCATTAGAAATGTTTCTTTTGTACGTACTGTACGTAGTACTCGCACAAGTGATTTTGCAAGATATTTCGGCGATTTTACCTCTCCCAGAACGGGTCGGGCCGTCCAGCGCCAAATGTCAACCGGGCGGAGTCGAAATTTGATATTCCAGGCCAGGCCGTGACAAGAGGCACCATGCACAGGAGGGCTCTATTTAGATACCTTTAGTAAAGTTTTTCTTATTTTTAACAGGTTTTTTCTTTCTACCTGCACCAAAAAAGGTGTACGTACACTTACCTTACTTGGATACCTTACTGTTTTCAATACATGTACCGGAGTTTTCCACTTATAAGACCTGGTCTTATAACTGGAAAATGCTCAAATTTAGGGTCACTTTTTGGCGCCCTTTTGAAGACCATGGTCTTATAACTGGAAAATGTTATTTCACTGCAAAAAAGCATTTTTGGCCAATAGTTGGATTTGTTTTTCACCTAGATGGCTCTTCCAGACATGCCAGACCAGTTTACGCTTGACTTGTAAAACTTTACTTGAAATTACAAAAAGAAAGGTTGTGTTGAAGCATAGCAGGTACTGTATTGCGTTCAAAACAAAAATCAGAATCATGTTTTATCTATATTATGTACTTCTGCCTTTGTTTTCTCACGATGGACAGCTTTTGTTCACTTTAAAAACAGTTAATTGTGTGCTAAAATCGGTCAATTAAACTAAGACCATGGTCTTTTAACTGGAAAATGGGTGTCTATGAACCAAGTTTTCTGACCACCTATTAGAAGACCATGGTCTTATAACTGGAAACAAAAACCTATTTAAAGACCATGGTCTTCTAACTATGGTGGTCTTATAAGCGGAAATCTCCGGTAGTTCATATTAACTGTGTCGATGGCTTTTTCACTGAATTGTGATAAATTAGCAGATTTTCGAATTTTTTTTCTATGATTTTCTTAAAAATAACGGGAAGTCTTCTTAAAACAAACTGTTTCTAAATACGGGAAAATCTAGAGGAATTTAGAAGAATAACTAGTAGAAGAATCTAAGAACTACTGTCCCAAAATTTGCTCATTTTAATGCAGAAATTCTTGCTAATTCGGGGGGGGGGGGGGGGTGGAAAAAAGTGACGTCATTTTTTTTTTCGATTTTATAGGGGGGGGGTTTGGAAAATGATGACAACCGATGACAATGGGGGAGGGGGGGTCGAAAAATGGCCAAAAATCGATGACGTCATTTTTGCACGGCCCCTCATGTTTTTGAAATTCCCCAATTTTAGTACCCTTTGAGCTACAGGGCTGCCCACTTAGTATGTTATGCCCAATGGCAACAGCAATCATTCCTGCAAGTTTCAGGCCTGTACTCCTTGTATTACCGTAAAAAAATAAATTTGCGTGGACCACCCTCATTCGTAGTTTTTGCATCATAAAACCAGTATGAGTCGGAATTTTGGCACTAAACTTGCAGCATGTTTAGCCAACCATGTTGTTAATTTTTGCTGAAATTTTGAGCCAAATCGGTAAAGAAGTGACTAAGAAGAAAACGTTTGAGTGAAGGCCGAAAAAGCGATGGGACATTTTTTATCTATACTGTATATGCGAACGCTTTTATGCTCCAACTTTGTGCTTTGTGTTGGGCGACGTTGGTTGTTCGAAAAAAGTTGCATTTGTAAAAACAGATATCACAAGCAGATTATTTTTCCGATTCCGAATTACAGGCTAGACAATAACTACGTGTTGTATAAAATTGCAGGGCGAAAGATTCTACTACGGCGTTTACGTGGTAGTCGACAACATAATCTGCATCCCAGCGCTGGTCGTTATCTACGCTGCTATTCTTGTGCGATTGCTGATCGATCAACAGAAGAAACAGGAGCCAAGTTCTACGGAAAGCACCACTCGGCCAAAACATGACCGAAATTTTGCGGTGATCGGCGGTATAATTTCCTTCTGTTACATAGTGATGAACGTAATTTTGCTGTTTACGCTGTTTGGTGGTCGTCCCTACTTGTACAATGTCTACTGGTTGGCTAGAGATGTGTTCACTTTGGCCAACCCGTACTTGCTGCTAATTTTCTCCAAGAACTTTCGCGCCATTTTTGTAAATAGCCTGCTTTGTAGTAAGAACAACGCTATTTCGCCGATCGCTGGAACGCATCGAAAACTTGGTGTGTCTAACATGCCAATGTCGAAAATGCAGGATGCATCTATCATCAAGGACCTCTAGAAATTGCTGTTGGCGTTTATAAGTAATAGTATTACCATACCGTTACAATGTTCTATAGTATTTGATTATTGACTACTGTATAGTTGTACTATAGTTGTATACTGTACTGGCTGTTGAGCTGACAAAAGTCGCTGCAGGTCTGAAAGATGACAGGAGAAGGACGACTGAAGATGAAGACCAGGCAAGTAGGTACAACTGTTTATCAGAGATGTTGGCGGATAAGCGAAGGGTGAAGAGAAGTAGTCAGAAAGGCACTATAGCGCCGCCTGTGAACACAGCTTCCTTTGCTTCTTCTGCTGCAGTTTTGGTGTGTTCGGTGCTGCTTTCTAATTTTTCCGTCTTCTCTTCCAATTCTGCTCTTCTCATGTCCAGATAGAGAAAAGTGCAGCACCATTTGTTCAAGAAAAGGAAGAGACACAAAAGCATCAGCAAACAAACCAGCAGGCCGCATAATGGTGCCACTATCTCCACTACTTCTTTCGAGAACCACATACCATTGGAGTTCGTCTGCAACACATCATCTTCCACCAACAAACACTTCCTTGCACTAAAGCCAAGTTCAACGATTAAAAGTTCTTATAAAGATTAGTTAACCTGCAAAATTTCGAACGATTGGAAGAAGCCTGAAAATTGGGGCCTTTTCAGTTCAGAAGGGCTACCGAAGGCCACACATAACCTAGAAACACGCAATACAACTCATGCTACATATCTTTTAATTCTTTGCAAAATTGGCGGAATTATGGCAGCCATTTGAAGCTAATCTGAAAACACGAAAAAGGGCCAAGGAGGTCTATAATTATAGCCAAAACTGTATTTGTGAGTGAGTCGATGTTTAGTTCAGACGATTATATAGGTTTGAAAGAAATATACAGCAATCTTAAATAATTCTTATAAAGAAACTGCAAAGCTACGCACGGTTGCACTTGCCTGCTATGTAGAGGCCATTCTACAAAGTGAAGTGGACGGACATTAAAGTTAAGTATGGCGACTGGGTAGCAGGAAAAATGGGAATCAATTGGCAGCAGTCCTGACGACGTATGGGTTAGGGAGAGATAAAGCCGACTGCAAATCAAATGCGTCTCTCGAGGCTTCAAACCGCCAATGCAGCGTGTCCAGGAAAAATAAATTGTTGGTAATCAATTACAGACGTGAGCTGCTTTGACTTTTTTAGCTCTCATCCATCCCTCCTATTTATTACACTGAGCGCTACCAGGCCAATGATAAAGTGAAGCAAAATAAAGTTAAGCTGCCTTTAGTTGTAGCTTGTAGTAAAACCAAGAACGTACGTATAAGGGAAGAATCTTCCACATCGTCGCCATCCGATCCGACACGTTTTGCGGGGGCCTTACGGTCTACGATCAGACTCGAGGTCCATTTCGCTACCCCCGTGATTCGTCATCTCGGACGTTGCCCTTCTTTCACTGCCAGCCACTCCTAGCCATGCTGCTGGGCGCCGGTCACCAGGAGGGCGGTCGGCCTGTCGATGCCATGATTCTGACAGCTCCCGACGGCCGCCGGTGCCCCATATGCCAGAGGGCTCCCAGCATATTTGGTTTCTCAGACAGCTTCTCACATCGTAGATCTTCTTCCCAACGCGGCATGCTTTATGGAGTGGCTTCGGTGCAATGGCAGATCCAGTCGGTTCCCATTTTACCTACTACAATGTATGTAGCTGTCACGAGCTTTAGGTGGCCTGGGTGGAGCTTTATGCCGACCACCAACTTTTTGCGGCAAGAAACTTGCCGCGTAGAGATGATGAGCGCACGACGTCTCGCACAGTGGATTTGCGGCCTAAACCGCTACCGGTACACCAACTTCGCCATGCGCTGCCGCCAGCGGCCGGTCAAGCAGTGGAACACTGTTTCCTTATACAATCTTAGGTCATACATGTAACACGGGATCCGGGGAGTCTGCCCCACCCTACTTTAGGACAGACCCCCGAGTCGATTTTTCCGACCCCCCCCCCGATTTTGTGGCAAGTAATTTATTTTTGAGCAAATTTTTGCAATTCTTCAGTATTTCAGACACTAAAATTGCTAAAATCACCTGCTAAACAGCACTTTTTAACAGTGTTTAAGCCCAAATTAGCGATTTTTAGCCCAAAATTGCGATTTTTTGCGATTTTAGAACGTTTTTAGTATCACCCTGGAATCCGCCACCCCGGGTCGGCGACAGGCCACCAACCCCTTCCCCTTCGGCGGATGACCTGTTACATATACGTATGACATAGGTGGGTACATCAGGGTTGGATATTTTCCAAAAAAACCTCGGCCTGTTTTTTTCAGTTTTTTTCGGGTTTTCCCAAAATCGCGGAAAAAACTCCGGCTGAAGTTCAGAGTATCCAAGCCTGGTTTTATGATTCGTAACGCTTTCTAGCGTCTTCTGAGTCTTTTCAGTGAAGAAATACACGTCTTACATAGATATAAATCACGAAATAGTAATGAAACAGTCCCTGACAGGCTCCAACAATAAACGCTGTATGTAAATTTTCTTACAGCAGTGTGCCTTTTTGTTTTAAATTGCGAAATTTGGTCTTTTCTGTTGTTTTTCTAACAGTTTTGATCAGTCTGGCCTATTGGGTGTGCCAAAAATAAAACAACCCAGCAGATTTTTTGTTGTAACAACCGCAAATCTCAACCGATGTGAATAAATCCTTTATTAAATGAAAGACAAATAAATTTTTGAAAGGTTGATGTAACGTTTATTAAGATAGCCTGCTTAGTTCATGAGATATTTGTCCTCAAAGTCAAAACAGAGATTTTGGCAATGAACAAGAGTGATAAAGAACAACCCGGCAGATTTTTTAGTTTTGCAACCATGAATCTGAACCGATTTGAATGAATCCTCTTTTGAATGAAAAACTGATAAATTCTTCAAAGATTGATGCAAATTTTATTGAGATTCACAGTTCAGTTCTTGAGATATTTGCCTTCTTAGTCGAACAGATTTTGGCAAAGAACAAGAGCGATTCCATTGCTTTTCATAATAAAGCAGATTCCTACTGCTAGGGCTAATGATACATTGTACTTTAGTGTTGAAGTAAACCGAGTTTCTGTGTCACCTGTAAAGCCTCCAAGAGCCCTTAGCAGTAGCAGGAATCCGTTTTATTACGAAGTGCAGAATAATAAAAAATTCCTCTTGTCAAAATCACTGTTTTGACTTTGAGAGCCAATATCTCAGGAACTAAGCAGAGTACATTAATGAAAATTTCAGCAGTCTTTTAAGAATTTATTTATCTTTCATTTAAAAAAGGATTCACTCAAATCGGTTGAAATTTGCGGTTGCTACAGCGAAAAATCTGCTGGGTTGTTTTTTGGCACCTACATCGCAAAAGTGTATTTTTAAACCGAAAGATGACATAAATTAGCTGTTTTTAGCTTGAGTTTTTTCCACGATTTAGCTCACACCCCTGAGTTACATACAGTAAGTAGGAGTGGTGCCAGCCACCGTACACCTACCATGGATGGGTTGGTATCGAGAAGCGTTTAACAACGTTCCACTGTCAAACATTCACCTCACTGCTTCAATTAGTCAATGCGCAATAACATGTTATCTATCAAACCCGCTGATGCGTAAATTTTCAATGAAATGTACAGTATAATTATTTTCGATCAGGCTTTGCTTGCAGTTATCGGGGAATTCAGCGGAGATCTTAATCTCAGGTTCCAGACGAACAAATGCCTAAATAGACAGAACGAGAAAATTTAGGAGAAGGATTGGACGAGCTTATAGATTGATTAGGTCGCTCATACAGTATGCACGCGCACACTGCGTTTCCTGGTCGTCGGTTATTTATATCTGAACAGCGTTGCCACCTGCCGTACTTTACATGAGTTTTCTGCTACTTAGAGCCAAAGGATCTATGCATAGAGAAGTTTCTGCGTCCACAGCTGGCCACTGCGTAGCTCGGAAAAAGTGCACTTGTTGTGACGTTAGCTATGCAGACACCATTTATTTTTTGTCTTCTTTTATCGTCGTTCGTCTCAGGCCAGTTGGATTTGGGACTGTTACTGAACGAAAACGTGAGCGCAGCGCTGTCGCTGGACTGGCTGAAGAAACAGTCGAAAGAGATTGTTTATGTAATTTCTGGAAGTCCCAAGTTCGGCGGTGACAGCCGACAACGTTTCAAGTGGCCTATTTTGGACATTATTCGCTTTACAGGAGAGTGAGTTATCTGCACCCTTACGTCTATAAAATACCTACTTACAGTATGCTGAATACAGTACCTGGTACACTAATTGGAATTTTGCAAATTAGTCAAAAAGCGTTGCATTTCACTTTAGCTTTTGGCTCGAAAGACTTGCTCAAATTTAGAAGTATTTCACACAAAAACTTTCCTGATTTGAAGAGTTTCTTCGATGGAAGAGTTTTCTATTCTATTCAATCATAATCAGCATAAAAACCGCATTTTAGCTTAAGAAACCTGAATAATTAAAGACTCTATGTATTCCAGAAACAAGAAAACCATTCCAGAAAACGGCAGTATTGCAAACTAACTTGTCTTTAATACTGTTGGCTACCATAATCTAGCGAAATTCAGGGGTCATTGCTATAAAACCTCTCTCCAAATAGAGTAACCTGGTTACACTAATCGGCACCAAGTGCCAAATTGTGTTGTGTACCCCGGGTGCACTATTTAGGGGTACTCTATTCACCACTCTCTGGTACTCTGTGCCAACCAATGATAGACCCTACCGTATAGTGCTGTTTATAGTACCCGGGTACTATATATGGCACTTAGGGTTTTGCGAAAATAAAATTGAATCCATTTATACTACCCGGGTACTATATATGGCACCTACGAAATCTGCTCTATAACAAACTAACAATAGTATGTGAAGTTCTTTGCTCAAATTTCCGATTTGTACATACATCAGAACCTCTATGATTGCATTATCTACTGTTTTTCTTCACACAAACAAGGTTTACCACCAAAAATACTGTATTTTTCGCACGTTTTGTATTTATAACAGCTCATTTTAGAATAAAAATCTGTCTCCATTTATAGTAGTGCAAGTTTAATTGTATGAACTGAAAGAAGTTTATGAAATAGTAGACGCAACTGCAAAACACAAACAGTACAACACAATCACTCAAAACAACTACTCAGTAAGAAGACACTTGAACACTCACACAAAACTATCAAACTCTTCATCACTCCCCTGACCGACATCGACTGGGCCTCATCTGTGTCTCTTGGCCATAGGAGCAAAACGAATTGAAATCTACCTCTTCCTCCTCTTCCGATTCTTCACAGAACATTTGTTTTACTCCACCATCTTGCTTGCCTCTTCTCTTTCTATACCAATTTCCTCTTCAGGCAATTCCAATCCTCAACCACTCGGTACGGTGTGGTGTGGGCTCGCGCCTATGAGAAATTCAGCATCGTCACTGGTATGATCGAAAGCGCGAGAGAAGCAGAATTACGAACAACCATCTTCCTAAAAGCCATTCCCGAACCGTATCCAACCGCTCTTAGCGGACTGGACGGCTCGATCCAGTTTGTAAACCAATTCATGTTCTCCGGCAATCAATCCGTAATCAAAATCATCATCGCTTTGACCCACTGGAACGTCCTCAGACAGGACATGGACGACTTCTTAGAGCAGAAATGCTCCAGAGTCAGTTGTTAAGCTATAGTTACGTCTATACTACAGTATGACACTTAACGCCGTTTATGGATGGCGCCGATACCATATACAGTACCCCTAATAGGTGCCGGTACCATATGTGAGGACGGTACATATACGTTGCCACTATTCTAGGTACCGGTACCAGATACCATAAACGGCGTTAAGTGCCTGACTGTACTAACCGCTGTTTTTTTGCTTTAGATAGTCACATTCGTGCTGGCATTTCCGTGGCCCTACCAAACGTGCGATTTTCCGCAGGTGCAGCGAATGCTGCTGCACATAAACCGGTTCCTCAACCGAACCGGCTTCCTCAAGAATGAGATGGCCTACTGCGGACGTAGAATCGATATCTTGGAACAGTTTCGGCCTTTCATTCTCGATGCGCTCGCTCCCCATTTGGGTCTGACTCTGTATTTTGTTTTAAACTTTAGTACAGACAAACTAAGTATGACACAGGGAAAATGAAAGTAGCATAAGTAGTACATTTCATTGTGGGTTTATGCTCACAAGTTCAGGGCTCAGTGTTCCATCCATTGGAGTCACCAATATCAACAGTCACTTTTGTCTTCCTATTTTGCCCATCTTCTTTAACCTGTTCCTGACCTTTTGTGCCCAGTTCCGACTCTCCCAGTTGCGATTTTCTCAGTTCCGACTTTTCGTTTTCACTGCATTTGAGTTGTTAAGCCTAAGCCTCAGCCTCAACTTAACCCCTACGCCTAAGCCTAAACCTAACCGCTGAAGTCTGAAGCTATGTAAGCCTAACTAAACCCTAAACCTGAATGAACCTAACCCCTAAGCCTAAGCATGAACCTAACACCCTAAGCATGAACCTAAGCCTTCTCATTGAGCACTGTAACGAGCTATTCTTGTATACATTTGTATTTTACCAGAGTCGTGTCGGTATAAAAGATAGTGAGTGTCGTTATAAGGTCAGAACTGGGAGCACGCCTTCCCTGACGCCAATAGAGGGAACACCCAATATTTAGCCTCTGTCTGAGTATAAACCTACAATAAAATGTCCTACTTATTACAAGTACATTTTCTTTCCGATCATGCTGAGTTTAGCTTACTTGGGGGTAGAGATGTGCACGGGCACCTTTTTTCCGGCCCGGCCCGGCCCGGCGGGCCGATCAGGTGAGGCATGCTCGGCCCGCCATGCCCGACAGGCATCAAAATCGGGCCCGGCCCGGCCCGCCCAAAATCCGGCCCGGCCCTGTCCGGCCCGTTAATTTTGCTTTGTCTTACTACATTTTTGAAAATTTGGCATGAATTTTCAGATTAAAAGCTAAATTTCATGTTAAGCTTTGGAAATTGGCATTTTAAGAGCCGGTTTTTCTAAGTATCGACTCTTCCCGGACAAATCTCAACTTTTTGTCTCCGATTTGGCTAAAATTTTGTATTTTGGTTTAATTTGACCTAAAAAGACATTTTATCACCTTCCCGGCCATTTTTGAGAGGGTCACTTTTTCGACCCAACCTCAGATTTCGGCTTATAACTCGGGAACGAATCAATGTAGAAACTTGGGGATTGCATATTTAGAATCAGAAGAGCGTTCTATTTCAAATGATACCCTACTCGACCAAATTTCTGACAAAAATTATTTTTCGAATCCCTTCCGGGCCCGATTTGACCCCCCTATAACACCGAGTCCGAACTTTTTATTTCATGGAAATGTAGCGCTATCTATTCACTTTCGAACGCACAAAAAAATCGAGGAAAAAAGGGGGGGTCAAATTGAGTTTTTGGGCCTTGAAAGTTGAAAATCCGAGACATTTTATATAAATTTGCCTTCAGCAGGCGTACACTGCAAAGAGCAGAACATGGTCAATTATGGACCGATCTCCAAGATTTCTGCCATACATATTACACAGTATCTCTTGCATACATTGCACAATTCTGGACTTGCTTAAACTTGCTTAATGCTTTCTGACGCGAGTGACATGGCTTCTGGCTTACATTTAAGAGATAATGAAGTCGCGAGTCAAATTTGCGTTGTGCCCTGATTAGTAGCTGATCACAGAGACTGTTTTCAAGCTTGAAGTTTTGTTTTTGACAGTGACAACACTGGTCTAGCTATCCAAAACGCACCAAGTATGGATAAAACGCATTCCATTTAGGCTGTGCTCACTGGATGGAATTTGTATCATGTAAAATCTGTGGCTTGGCATGACACTGATTGAAATTTCATTGACGATAACCCACAATTTGAAATGTTGGATACAGACCTAAAATTGGTCGCTATAAGTCAGATTAGCGTGGTGCACTGATTAGTAGCTAATCATGGAGCCTAATGATAGTTAATTTGTACTCCTTCTTGAAAAGTGGCTGTTAGATTGAGTTTGCGCGACATACTGTACTACATGTATATAGTGAAAGAATGCGTGATTCCAGGAGTGCTTGTATTATTGAGCTGTTGAGTCGTTGCGTGTGTGATTGTGTGTTTCTGTTGTGTTGTGCGAATCAGCAACTAACCAGTAAAGCCAACTTTCGTTTCATTGGTGTCGAGACCCATTGAACCTCCCTTCACAAGTCTTCCGGCTCATCAGTTTTTCAGCTTCAAAAAGTGCGACTTTGGAGAATATGACGCAACCAGTGAGCCTTTGTGTGATCTGCAACTGAAGAACTAATGATGTTGACCTGTGCCCGAAAACGTTGTGCAATCGTTACCAAAGGACAGTGGGATGTAGAGATCAGACTTGATAGGAGAATGCCCACTGAAAGGAGGATTGACCATTAACCCACTGAAGGGAGTATCTAACGAGCTGACTTGGACATCCGAAGTGCCAGAACACAAAACCGTTTCCTCTTTCACAGGAGCCTTGCTGTACCGAGACCGACACCGGGAGAACATACGATCAAAGCGCTGCTGCTGCTTGCGATCATGCTGGCACTGTTCGGTCTGCCATCGTTGCTGTTCGATCTGCCACTCTCGATCACGTCGCTGTTGTTCCATCTGCCACTGTTCGACATTCCACTGATACTGCGATCATAGAGGCTGGAGACAATCGAGGAATGTAGGGGATGACATGTGAGCATCAAATGTCTGTGCCTGATGATCACGCAATGGAACTGCTCGTTGAAGCGAAGGGGAACTTGGGAACTTGAACATAAGAAACTGATGAGTCTGAAGATCTGTGAAGGGAGGTTCAATGGGTCTTGGCACCAATGAAACGAAAGTTGGCTTTACTGGTTAGTTTCTGACACAACGGAAACACACACAGTCACAAACACAACGACTCAACAGCTCAATAATACGAACACTCCTGGAATCACGCATTCTTTCAATTCACTATGTACAGATCCCCT
>JASANB010001021.1:0-69291 GCA_030248155.1 Sabatieria punctata | reverse complement strand
TTGGAATGATAGTTTAGTGAGGTTTTTTCTGCTGTCGGTCTAATTTTGTAAAAAATACCAAAAAATCGGTGCCCCAGTGTCCTAAAACTGAGAGGATCTTACAGATTATACAAAGCATCTTCAGTTTTATACACACATTTTGAAGAACGTTTGGTTTAAATCTGTTTTAGACAACTGTTATAAGATACTTTTTTTGATTTCTGAGATATTTGCCTTCAAAGTAAAATCAGAGATTTTGGTAGTGAACAGGAGCGTTTTTTATTATTCAGTTGCACTTCATAGTAAAGTAGATTCCTACAGCTAAGGGCAAACGTCACGAGGTTTTACTGGTGGTGACACACACAATCGTTACTTCACCAGCAGGAAGCTGCTTTATTATGAAGTGCAACGGAATCGCTCTTGTTCATTATGAAAGTCTGTTTTCACTCAGAGCCCAAGTATCTCAGAAACTAAGCAGCATCTTGATAAAATTTTCGCCATTTTTTCAAGAATTGATCTATTTCATCTAAAAAAGGATTCATTCGAATCGATTGAGATTCACGGTTGCTACAGCAAAAAGTCTGCTGGGTTGTTTTAATAACTGTTTGTTTATTTAACAAAAGCAGTGTTCCAAATTTGATGGCAAATATCTCATGAGCCAAGCAGAGTATCCTAATGAAAATTACACTAATCTGTCAATAATTTATTTGTCTTTCATTCAAAAAAGATTCATTCCAATCGGTTGAGATTTGTGGTTGCCACAGTTGAAATATCTGCTGGGTTGTTATTTTGGCGCACATACGTTACGTACGTAGACGCATCAACTCTGTAACTTGTAGTTACCATCAAGTTGACGGTTCGTGCGGAGTACATTGACACAGGTACAACAGAGAGAAGTTGTGTTCGCCACAGCCATTGTCACCATCTCTACACACCGAATGTTTGGTTCTGCAACAGCGATACCACCTATACACTATGGTACGTTTTATCTGGGGGTCAGTCAGGGCTTCTTTTTATGAAGCGCAAATTCTGCAGCTAAATTAAGAAGTCAATTTTGCTTCTTTGTACATTAGTTTACGTTCACTACCACAGCAGTAATTCTAAAACCTTTGAAGTACAACCAGTGGCGTATCCAGGATTTTGAAAAGGGCGGTGTAAAATTTTAAAAGTGCCTGGTTCGGCCGCTGCCCAACCAGGGTAAGAAAATTCAGCAAATTAGCCTTCGAAAACGGGTTTAATAGGCATTCCGAGCTTAAAGTTAACAGAAATTACAAGTTTCGGTAGTATATAACGGCGTGGTTGGGCTTGTGCCCGACCAGCGCGAGAAAATTTTGAAAATTTAGCCTTCAAAAACGCATTTAGAAGGATTCCGAGCTTAAAATATACAGTTTTAGTGCATAATTCATTAGTTTCTCTTATTTTTGACAGACTTTCTCTTCCTACCTCCGCCGCAAAAGGGGTGTACCCACCATACACCCAGTGGCGTATCCAGGGGGGTGTAGGGTGTGTACACCCCCCTTTGCGGTGGAGGTAGGAAGAAAAACTCTGTCAAAAATATAAGAAACTAATGAATTATGTACTAAAATTGTCTATTTTGTGCTCAGAATGCCTTCTAAATGCGTTTTTGAAGGCCAAATTTCCAAAATTTTCTCGCCCTGGTCGGGCATAAGCCCAACCAGGCCATTATAACCTACTAAAACTTGTAATTTCTGTTAATTTTAAGCTCGGAATGCGTTTTAAACGCGTTTTTGAAGGCTAATTTTGCTAAATTTTCTTACCCTGGTTGGGCAGCGGCCCAACCAGGCACTTTCAAAATTTTACACCCCCCCTTCCAAAATCCTGGATACGCCACTGCATACCCCCTGAATTGATTGATTGATTGATTGATTGATTGATTGATTGATTGATTGATTGATTGATTGATTGATTGATTGATTGATTGATTGATTGATTGATTGATTGATTGATTGATTGATTGATTGATTGATTGATTGATTGATTGTAGGGGCTTGATAGGAATACCCCTAGCGTTAGGCCGCCCATGGGCCCGTCACGCAAATCCCATAGAAGTCGTAGAACTTAATGGTGAGCTAGAGGTAAGAGAATTTCCTAGATTCTTTGATGAATCTCAGAAGATCTCGAGCTCACAACTTTATAATATCCGCAGATGAGATATAATAATGTCACCACCTAGGGTGCGCCTTCGACGCAACTACGGTAAAGCATTGTCCTAGATAGTGAAAAGGCGATTTCTTCTTCTTCCTCACAAAGCGCACAGAGAGAGTCCTCCGCCACTCCAATGGTCCTTAGGTGCTTGCTTATTAAGTCCACAATGGCCAGTAAGCACACCTACCACTATTCTTAAAACTTTGCGAGGAAGTTGCAAGAGCTTATGAGTCCTTGCCAAAAAAAGTCAGGCAGTGGGCGGCCGATGGAATTTTTTGACCCCCCATTTTTATTGGCTCATTTGAATTGCCCTATTATAAAACCCCCACAGCCGCGTCGGTTTCGCTCTGGCCGCACTCAAACCGGAGTAATGGTTTGAAGAAGGGTGCTGCGCCGGATCTCCCAGATTTGGCTCCTCCATGCTCTTTCAACTGCTGTCAAATTGGCAGCTTTCGAGATAGCACCTTGAAATTGGACACACTTATACAGATTTTCCCGCTCTTTCAAACGCAATAGAGAACAACTGAATACGATGAAAACTGCCAGATTCAGACGCGATTTATTAAAGTTCGGGGGACCCGAAATAGACGTGTCTTTCAATTGAAAGAAGTGCCTATGTGGCAACGAGCTCCAGAGTACTGTTGCTAAGTAAATTATAATTATAATTTTAATTATATTTTTTAGAAATTTACTAATACAAGTAAATTATTTGGTAAGTAAATTATAATTAAATTAAATTTCTACGAAAATAGGTAAAGTTAATTATAATTATAATTTGTAAATTATACTTACCAAAAATAATTTACTTAATTTACTTAAAATATACTTAATTTACTTACACACGCCTAGCTATTGCTGAACTTTTTTGGCAGCATGCAAGTGCTGCATGAGTGTCTGCTTTCAGTATCTATAATCTACAGTATACCTAAGTATGGCAAGCCGTACTTACAGTACAATTTTCCACCCGCGCATCCACCGCCTTTCGTCTTTGCGTTGTTTCTCTTAATGTCCCACAAAACAAACTACTCCAATTTATCCGCCAAGCTAAGAGTGGATATTAGGTACTTTTCGGTAGTTTTGCTAAGCGATAGCATACATGTATGTTCAGTCTCACAGGCATTGTCTGTTGTGGATGCAAGCAGAAACTGACTGGAAAGCCTCTTGAGGTTAAGGTTCTAATTCTGACGAACTGTCATTTTTTCTGTTGACATAGGCTATTATTTCGGCCATACATGTAGGAGGGGGGGTTTTGGGGGGGTTTAGCCCCCCCCAGGCCCGATTTTCGGCAAAAAAACCCCCCCCAGCCGAATTCTGGGGGGGTTTTTTTCTGAAACCCTATTTTGGGTTACAAACTGCTAAAATTCAGGGTTTCAAGACTAAACCGTAATTTAGCATTTCAAAAGCCCTAAATAGGGTTCCGGAACTCTATTTAGGTTTCAAAACCAAAGTAATGCCTCCGGAACCCTATTTAGGGTTTCAGAAACCCTAAATAGGGTTCCGAAACCCTGTTTTGGGTACCTGAAAGCCTAAATAGGTTCCAACCCTAATTTGGGTTTCTGAAACCCTAAATAGGGTTCCGGAGCTCTACTTTGGGTTTCTGAAACCAAAATGGGTTCCGGAACCCTAATTTGGGTTTCAAAAGCCCTAAATAGGGTTCCGGAACCCTAATTTGGGTTTCTGAAACCCTAATTGTTTCTGAAACCTAATTTGGGTTTCTGAAATTTATAATTGTTTTTATCTTTAAAATTATCCTCCCCCCCAACCCCCAGCCGAAAACCCAGCTACATGTATGATTTCGGCTGAGGGGTGATAAATTTTCAAATTCTGTGGTACAGTACTGGCTGGAGGGCGTAACGGCGGTGATGGGGGTTGAGAGATGGTAAGCCAAAAACTCCGATTTTTCGCTAGAATTAAGGTTTTCTGGCCTATTTTTTATTTAAGTAGGTTGAAATATGCGAATCTGAGCTAATTCACACCTAACCCAGGCACCCTTTTATCATAATATTCTTCCAAAAAATCCTGAAGGAAGTAGCGGTAGCCTGAGGGGCTGTAGGTCAGAGCCTGAGGCGGGTAAACCCCCTCGCCCTCACCTCCCTTTGTCCATGTCTCTTTTCGACTTAACCTGTAACACCCTCGTTTAGTTTTCATTTTAGAACTGTTATAGCATCCTTTCTTAGTTGGAAGAAAAGCTGAAGGTGTTGGCCGCCAAAATCAGGCCTATTTTAAATATACTTAATATACTTAATTTAATTAAATGTGGTAAGTAAATTATAATTAAATTAAATTTCTCTCAGATACGGTAAGTAAATTTTAATTTAATTATATTTCTCTGGGCATGTGGTAAGTAAATTATAATTTAATTATATTTAAAATAAATTTACTTAGCAACAGTACTCCAGAGCTGATATTTTCAACATAAGTTGACCATGTAAGGATGTATCAAAACCTACAGGCAAACCCACCGATTCGGCTTTGTTTGGGAGCTGTGCAGCTTTGAAGATGACCCTTTTGATCACGATTTTTAGGCATGACAAGCAAATGTAGGTCAATTACTCTTTGTCGAAGGCACCTAGAGAGCTGTCACTTGCAACCCATACTAAAACGGACATGCTCTTTCAGAATATCAGCTTCATTTGCCTGTCCAGTTCTTCAGTCCCAAGTAATTTTCACATTTTCATGTGTATGCTGAATCTGACCGAATTTCCGGTACCATCTAACTAGGCTGGTCACTACTCCTGTAGTTTCTGGTTAATCAATCTGAAATTTATCCCGATTGTGCAGAATTTCCCGCTCTTTCAACTGATTCAATCGCCGCATCAATCGGATGCTCAGTTCAAATGTTATATCTGATTGTTTACAAATACGTTTTCTGCAGTGCAACCCTGGCTCGCATCATCGATTAACTTTGCTCAAAAGTGCAAGGCTTTGTCTACTCTTACCGAAAAACTCAATAGATCTCGTACACCTATAACGTGCGCAATATGCAAGCCTAAGCGCTGCAGGATTTTGGCCTATGTTTTCGGGTGACTTTTTTGCTAAAGCTGGTTACGCCTTGCGCCCTTGATGCTTAAAGTGCACAAGAAGCTGCAGTTAGCTATAAATTGCCATCGATTAAGACATGTGTTACGGCGGTGGTAGAACTGGCACAGTAATGACTGGAGGTGGCAAGTCAGGCCATTACTGTCGTTACTCTTAGAGTCAAACGTTGCTAAGTACTCTCATAAAGCGCAATGCTAAAATCTGCTTTTGTAAGTAGAAGCAAACTTCATTAAAACTTTGTATGGCAAAACTGGGCAAGAAAATGCGACAAAGAATTATACAAAAGCCTTTCCTGTATGATCTTCTTACGCTTCTTTGCATAAAGCGCAACATACCCAATCTCATGTGGTTGGAGTTTTTTATGCATATCTCGGTCTTGAAGCTGTGTAAATGAATTGCCATGTTATTTTTCTGCTATTTTTAACTCAGTTATGACTGAGTGTTTGTGTTGATTGTGAACTGACTTCTAACAAACGGCAGTTTATGTCAGAACACCTTTAGGTTTAGCAACAGCACAAGTACCAGAGGATCCTAAAGCGAGAAAATAGAAATGGCCGATTGACACGGACTGTCACTTAAATTAGCATACAGCGTAAATCAAAATTGAACACACGTACGTACTACATTAGTCCGGCATAACATCTAACTAATTATACTGACAGTTTGAACGTTCGAAATATACTATGTAGCAAAATAATACACTTACAGTGCACTTTCTTTTATCAATAAATTCTTGCTAGTATGGAGCCGCTAAATGTACTACAGCATGTAAATTTTATTCAACAAAATTTACTTATAGGTAAAGCGGTTGTGGTCGTGCTATATAAGCTGGTGTCCTATTGGCGTTTTCTATAAGTGTAGACAAAGCCTTGCACTTTTGAGCAAAGTTAATCGATGATGTGTCCCAGGGTTGCACTGCAGAAAACGTATTTGTAAACAATCAGATATAACATTTGAACTGAGCATCCGATTGATGCGGCGAGTGAATCAATTGAAAGAGCGGGAAATTCTGCACAATTGGGATAAATTTCAGGTTGATTAACCAGAAACTACAGGAGTAGTGACCAGCCTAGTTAGGTGGTACCGGAAATTCGGTCAGATTCAGCATACACATGAAAATGTGAAAATTACTTGGGACTGAAGAACTGGACAGGCAAATGAAGCTGATATTCTGAAAGAGCATGTCCGTTTTAGTATGGGTTGCAAGTGACAGCTCTCTAGGTGCCTTCGACAAAGAGTAATTGATCTACATTTGCTTGTCATGCCTAAAAATCGTGATCAAAAGGGTCATCTTCAAAGCTGCACAGCTCCCAAACAAAGCCGAATCGGTGGGTTTGCCTGTAGGTTTTGATGCATCCTTACATGGTCAACTTATGTTGAAAATATCAGCTCTGGAGCTCGTTGCCACATAGGCACTTCTTTCAATTGAAAGACACGTCTATTTCGGGTCCCCCGAACTTTAATAAATCGCGTCTGAATCTGGCAGTTTTCATCGTATTCAGTTGTTCTCTATTGCGTTTGAAAGAGCGGGAAAATCTGTATAAGTGTGTCCAATTTCAAGGTGCTATCTCGAAAGCTGCCAATTTGACAGCAGTTGAAAGAGCATGGAGGAGCCAAATCTGGGAGATCCGGCGCAGCACCCTTCTTCAAACCATTACTCCGGTTTGAGTGCGGCCAGAGCGAAACCGACGCGGCTGTGGGGGTTTTATAATAGGGCAATTCAAATGAGCCAATAAAAATGGGGGGTCAAAAAATTCCATCGGCCGCCCCCATAAGGGAGCTTGCCTGACTTTTTTTGGCAAGCACTCTTATGTCTGGTCCTTAGACTTGGGCCATCAATAAGCATCTTGGCCGGCCTGCAACTATCTAAAGACCGCCAGTATGTACAGTATAGTGCTGGCGACGGGTCCAAGTAGTAAGGGCCTTCTTACACACCTGAGCAGAGATGCCAACAGCAGGTTCCGGTCCCACGAATGAGGTCTGAGCACCATCAGCACATTTTCCCATTTTAAATCGTCGCGAAAATGACTAATTGCCCATTTAATTTTCGTTTTCGACCGAAAATTAATTTTGGTGCCTATCTCTACTGTGTATGTGCCAAAATTCGGGGCAAGTTTGGGCGTACCCGGCCGGCTTGATTCAATCCCTAGAAATTCAAAAGTGTGTAAAATTGGGAAATTAGTTACAAAACCAATATAAATAATGTTCATACTGAAAGCTTTTCTTTTTGTTGACATTTCTGCAAATGCTCGCCAAACGATCTAAAAATTGAAGATCATCTGCTAAACTATTTTATCTGTTAAAATTTCATGCATTTAGATTGAAGTAGTCTCGAGAAAATTAGGATTCTCCTGAATTAGGATTTGTTACGTTTTTAACTTTTAAAAAGCTTTGACCGAGCCACATTGTTGTCGACCGAAATAAGCACCTATTATGTCACTTTAACAGTTTAGTCTTTTCAGGGATGGTTGTCAGTGCTTGAATAAGATGTGTCTGCAACTACGACGGAATGCTAATAATCAATTTCAGTTTAGCCACTGTCAAAAATCGAAAAACCACTATTGTTCTCAATTCACACCCGACCGGCAGCGCCGTTGGCCGTCAGAGGCTAGCCTGCACGAGCCTGAAGAGTAGTCTCTGTTCTTGAAATATATTTAATACAAAACCTATATTATTTCTGTTATACTACGTACTACTGTACCGTCCGACCGGCTACTATTATAGTACGATGTTACCATATACAGTATAGATAAAAAAAAATGTCCCATCGCTTTTTCGGCCTTCACTCAAACGTTTCGTTCTCAGTCACTTCTTTACCGATTTGGCTCAAATTTTCAGCAAAAATTAACAATATGGTTGGCTAAATATTCTGCAAGTTTAGTGCCAAAATTCCGACTCATACTGGTTTTATGACCCGAAAACTAGGAATGAGGGTGGTCCACGCAAATTTAATTTTTTTCGGTAATACAAGGAGTACAGTCCTGAAACTTGCAGGAATGATTGGTGTTGCTATTGGGCATAACATACTAAGCGGGCAGCCCTGTAGCTCAAAGGACACTAAAATCGGGGAATTTCAAAAACATGACGAAATATGACTTTTCTTCGTAAAACCGGCAAAATGACGATTCTAAAGATTTTCAATTTTCAAAAAACGCTGCAGGGATGGTTACTATGGTGTGGAACAGAGCTTAAATATCAGGTTCATTTATTTGTCGAACTTCCTGCTACAATCTATGTTGATTAACAACAGATTCAGTGCTTTGATTGTAGAAGGTGCAGATTTCTTAACTATGGGATTTTCACTCATGTTTTTGAAATTCCCCCCATTTTAGTGCCCTTTCAGCTACAGGGCTGCCCTCTTAGTATGTTATGCCCAATAGCAACACCAATCATTCCTGCAAGTTTCAGGACTGTACTCCTTGTATTACCGAAAAAAATAAATTTGCGTGGACCACCCTCATTCCTAGTTTTCGGGTCATAAAACCAGTATGAGTCGGAGTTTTGGCACCACACTTGCAGAATATTTAGCCAACCATGTTGTTAATTTTTGCTGAAAATTTGAGCCAAATCGGTAAAGAAGTGACTGAGAACGAAACGTTTGAGTGAAATCCGAAAAAGCGATGGGACATTTTTTTTATCTACACTGTATATACATACAAAGTTTGAACGTGGAGTACAGTGTTCTAAGTGTCTCACTATTATAGAAATCTTCTACAAAGTAACATAAAAATTTTGTTTAATTACTAAACGCCAATACTTTTAGCCACTATCGATATAATAATGTGCAATTGAGTCAAATGTTGATTGCGCCAGGGCCTTAACGCCATTATCGGTATGGTACCTCATGGTTATGATGGTATCGGTACCTCATTTGATGCCCGACTATACAACTACATTGGTTGGTACCGGATTTTTTCGTATAAGCGTTCATTGGCCTGTAATTAGTGTTGCAGTTTCAGTGACCCCAAATTTTCTCTAACTAAACGCCCATGGGTAGAAATTTGGAAAATTATGAAATTCGCCCCGTGACAGTTTCTGGAGATCAAAAGAACACGATTTCTACCAAACAACTGACTGTTTGAACATCTTATTGACAATAGATATGGATACTCAAGTTGAAACTGCAATAGACCGGTTTAGAAACCTATTTACGAGCTGCATACAGAACAACTTGGACTAGAAACATGTACATTGTACGATCGAGGTTTTGTAGCAGAAACAGTTTAGACATTCTCAATAAATTCAGCTCGATTATAAACTGGCCATACGTAAAATTGTTCTAGAAGAACCGAGGAAGATGTGTTTTGAGTTTTAAAGTTGGTTTAAGCAATTCCTTTAGAAAATCTTTCACATTCTTGAATAGTCCAGTGTTTTGCATTGCGTTAAACAGCAAAAACATTCAAAAATTTCTATTGATCATGTGGTAACATTTTATCTCAAGAGCCGCGCAGGGGCGTTTGTTTTGAAAGTTGGGCCAAATAGCCGCCCAGGAGGCCCCTTATTTACGGGCGCTTATACGGAGAGTCTCGGTACGATATATGGTGTTAAGTGCCTGACTGTACTGTAGTATTCAGCCTAAAATTCGCTTTAGCGATTCGAGTTTGGCGTTTCTTCTGGCTCGGCGTGCCAACAATTCGCAACTACCCGCGCCCTATCGACTCGACAGACACGGGGCGGCCTGGTGATTTCCCGATCAATATTTAGCAGTATTTCGCACGTGGTAGATTTAATGAGCAAATCGAACAAAATTTAACTAGCCTGTTTGATTCAGTTTGCGATCGCTTTTAGGTCTGTGAAAAAAAAGTTAAAATTCAACAAACAAACAACAAAAAATTCTGGTTATTTTTGGTATTTCTGACTGATTCGTAAGGTGTGCTGATGTAGACGTGTTTTTCATACTTTTTGTGACGGCAATATGTGCAAGTAATTTATTTAGCGGCGACCACCCATATGGATCGATTGTACGTTGTTTGCTTTAGCAGTGCCATTCAATGCAATGCAAAAACAATGGCTATTATTGCTGTGTCTTCCGGCAACTGCTTGCTTCCCAGCAACTTAGTAACAGACATGGGCTAGCATTTCGGCTGATGGGGGTAGAATTTTCAATTCCTGAGGGGGGGCTGATGGGGGGTAGGAGCGCCTGATGGGGGCTGAGGGGTGGTAAGCCAAAAGGCCGATTTTTGGCGAAAATCAAGGTTTTTTGGCTTATTTTTCATTAAAATAGGTTAAAATTAGCTATTCTGAGCTCATTTACGCCTATTCCAGACATATTTTTATCATAATTTTCTATACAAAATTCTTCCCAAAATTTCCTGATGGGGGGTAGCGGCCGGCTGATGGGGGGTAGATCAGAGCCTGATGGGGGGCCAACCCCCCCTCAGCCCCCCCTTTGCCAATGTCTGGTTAATAATAAATAGCAAGTTAATTTAATTTTGGGCGAAAACGAGTAGCAAATAGCAAATTCCTAGCCAGTTAATTTTTGACAAAGCGCCGCCTATCAAACATAAGCTTGGCTTTAAAAAAGAAGTAAAAGATTGATTGATTGATTGATTGATATAGCTAGTGTATTTCGGATTGAGGGAACGAGAAATTTGCTAGCAATTTACAAGGAATTTACTAGCCTCAGACACATTCAACCATTATCGCAATCTTTCCCGCTTGGCCTGGAACATGACGTGCTGCTAGGATATATACCAAAAGGTATTTTGTAGAGTGCGAACAATACCTAGAAAACCCAATACCCCAATACCCAATACCCAATACCAATACCTGAGACCCCCAATACCCCAATACCCAATACCCAATACTTGTGTGGCTGGGCCAAAAATTGCATTTCACTGGACAGGTACATTCCAGTTGTGTACAAAAGAATTTTGGCACTGCGATTACTATTTTTAAGAGGATTGGATGGCCGCTGCCCTAGCAGGGCGAGAAAATTTTAAAACATTAGCCTTTCAGAAAGCATTTAGAAGCCATTTTGGGCGTAAAATTAGCAGAAATTATCAGTTTTGGTACTTAATATTTCGTAATTCAGTCGTGTTTCTTACTTCCGGCGAATTTTTTCCTACAATGTACTTGTACCTCTGTCGGAAACGTCGCCTTAGGGGGAGGGGGTCCCCAAGAAACAACGCAAGGCGATTTTGGGGGAAAGGGGCCCCGAAAAATGGGGATTTTGGATGGATGGCTCCTTAACGCTAAAACAGCTTCCTAAACCGAATCATCGATAAACTTTTTCGATTTTTTCAGATCAATTTTTCAGGTCAACATCGATTTTTCTCCATTTTTACCTGTCCCAATTAGTATTGGGTATTGGGGGGTAAAACCCCAATACCCAATATCCAATACCTGGAAAACACCCCGATACACCCAATACCCAATACCCAATACCAGTTCGCACTCTAGTATTTTGTAGTCAATTTGTAGTCACTGAATCTGAATATGTAGTCGTAGTCAATTTGTAGCCATGATGACGTCATGAAACCCCAAAAATTAGTAGTTAGTGGTTAGTAGTCACTACAAAATAGGTCATGTACAAAAGGACAAATTTTAGAAACAAATTATAATACGTAAATGCGCTGTTTCATTTTAAAAAGTTTTTAAGCAAATTATAATAAATGTCAGCGTCTGTGGCCTAGTGGTGAGAAATTTCAGCTACTATGCGGCCAACGTGAGACACATAGTGGGGTTAGGCCCCGGCGATTGGTTTGCATGCGGCCCTCCGGGATTCCACTGCGTATGTGGTGTACACATGCATTGTAAGTAAAGTTTTTGTTTATTTCAAAATGCCAATTTTCAAGAGGTTAGGTTTAACAGTAACCTTTAACTAAAAAATTCATCCAGAATTTTCAAAAACTTTATTAGGCAAAGCAAAATTGATAGGCCGGATTTTGATGCATGCCGGGCTGGAAAAAAGGGGCCCTATTCCACACCATCTTTATCGATATTGGACTCTTTTGTAACTGTATATGACATTTTCAAAGTTTGACAAGCAAACTAAACTAGAGACACTTTCACACGTTTTGCATATTGAAGACTCTATCATACATACTTTGCGTACAACTGAGCCGAAGGTCAGAGAAGCTAACTGTATTGGACCACTTTGGTACAGGACACTTATACAGAGGACGAAAATCAAATTAGGAGATACCTATGACGCACAGCACAGCTCCGAACACCGAACAAGCTCATATTTCCCTTCACTGGGGAGATCACTCGAATTGCAAATTTTGAACGCAGACGACCGAATGTGGTATCAAGTGACTGCCGACGATCTCTTGATTATTATTTTACACATCAGCTTCTAATTACTGCATACTATATTCAGCTTTACCTCAGATCATTGCATTAATCGTGGCTGAGCGTCGCTGTCTGCTCCTCTATAAGTATGTCAATGGAACGCGCTTTTTGCCTCCTGGGGCCAATTTCTCGCCTTGCAAGTAAAATGTCAAGTACAAGTCAAGTACAAGTACAAGTCAATTACAAGTCAAGTAAAAGTCAATTTCTCTCTCACCTCACAAGCGTTTACTTGACATTTACTTGTACTTGACAACAACTTGATAAACACTTGACATTTACTTGACAATGCCTTCGGCGGCTGAATGGCCATTTTACAGCTGATTCCGTCTGACTACGGAAACAATATGGACGAAGCTTTCTGGAGTACGGAGGGTTGACTGGATGAGACACAACAAGTAGAATTGCCATGTTTACTCTGTTAAAAGGAAACATTTACAAATCGGCATGACATATGTTGGACAGTTTAACGCTTAAATTCATCCTCGAAATTTGTTTGCCTTCAGTAGACTTTGAGGCCGCGGCTAGCTAGCCTTGGGGGCTTTGCGGTTCTGGGTCATTTATCCATCTTAGCCCGTGGCGGGCCACCTACGTACCCACCAAAACTAACCTATGTTACATACATGTGCGTGCCTTAAAAACTGACTTTTCTTTCTGGTACTACTTGGATAGACCCGCCCAGACTCCAAAAAGTTGCCGTTGACTCTGACTAACCCAAGAAAATTGGTTGATTCTTCCAAATTTTTCACCCCGACCCCTCCGGACCTATTTTCTGGCTAGTGATGCTAACTGCGTTAAATACGATTGTTTTCCGTCGGTACTTGTTATCGGCACGTTTACTTTTCATTTCGATGCATCATTTTGTTTGCTTCATATCCATTAGTTTTGTGTTTCGTTCTCACTTGACAACCATTTATCGGTCGCAAGAGACTGATAAAATTTTACAAGTCAAGTAGATAAATTTGATAGGTGAGAAATTGCACACTTGACATTTACCTGACATTCACTTGATATTCACTTGTAAATTGGCCACTTGACTTGTACTTGACTTAACAATTTTCAGAGGTGAGAAAGTGAAAATTGATAAAATTTATCAAGTTTGCTTGTTTTGTCAAGTACAAGTCAATTACAAGTGAGGTGAGAAATTGGCCCCTGGTCATATTGTTGTGCGCGATAGGAGGGTGAGGAACTTGCGAAGTAGTCAAAGTGTTTCAATTGTGCTGTCTAATTACCGTGACTCTCGCCCAACCAAATGCTTTATTGTTAGTACTGGATCAGTATGGAATAGGTTAGGCGAAAATGTTGATTTATCTGAGGACATGTTTGTTGGCTTTGTAAAATCAAGGCAATTTGGAGAGTTTGTTTGACATGGAGACTGTTTAAGATATGCTACGTTCAAGTGTACTGTCTGTCTAGTCAAAGGTGCCGCTGAAACCCATTCTTGCAGTTACGATTACCTGGTTCATTTCACCTTAAGTGAATTGAATAAACGTTTATAATAAAAATATCAGATACATGTGTTTGGTCTCGGAACAAATCGTGTAAAACTTGGAAACCCAAATTGTAATTCTTCCATAAATATGATTGAATTCGGTATTAAACGACTGCTTTTGAGCTCTAGATTATTGTTATACACACTAACCCACCAGCACATCGATTACCAATTACTGCATGCCACCTCAAATTACGCCCTCGGACCATCATATTCATCGATTATCGGCCGATTACCCCGGAACCCGACTTAGAAAACTTGCTATAAAGTTCATACGCATAGACCTAGATTCATGTCCAAGACCCCAGCTACTACAGAATAAGCACAGTTAGAAAGATTGGGATCGAAATTCCAGGACGGTGGCCCTTTTTAAACGACGATCATCATTATGAAAAACATAAAAAATGAAGTTTTTTAGGTCATCTTTTGAAAGATAACTACTAATTTTACTATCTGAGTAGGTCTACCTTAGATGCGTATTTCGGCGCATTAACTTTCAGAGATCCTTGAACAAAAAATTAAAAGAAAAATGCGCGAACGCGACCCCCACTTACTAAAACAATCGTAGCATTCGAGTCCGTCGACAGATATGTCTGCCTAAGAGCATATGGGATATGACAATTTGCTGTCGATTAAGCATAAATATAACAGTCTTCGTCCAAGCCCCAGGACGGTGGTTACTTCTAAACAAAAAAATAACCAAAAATGATGTCCACTAAACAAAACACACTAATCGGCGCAAGTAGTGATCTCCCCAACTAGGCGCGAATAAGGACTTTCGGAAGAGAGCGAGAGAGTTAAGAAATAAAAAATTGCTTTTATTAGACAAAAGAATAAGTTGAGCGTGTAGTAAGAAATGCCGAAGGAGGAGCCCCGACGGCGTAGCAGTCGTCAGCGCAAGAGCGTCTACGGTTCGCTGGACCAGAGCACGCTGCTGAGCGACCTGGTCTCACAGAACAACCCGGCCGTCAAATACGTACTCAACGAGGCCAACAGAAGACTGGCGGTGTCGAACCCAGACGAAGAGAGCAGCAACGATGCCAAGTACCAGACCCGCTCCAGCTCTAGAAGGAGGCGCGTGTTCTTGGAAGATGACGATGACCACCACAACCCTCCCTCCTCCAGTCGGCCACAGGACGGCAGTGGCAAACGGTAGCTATAGTCGGTTCAAAAAACGAGCGATCTGGCGAGTTTTTTGCGAATACCTTTTCTAGGAGGCCGTGGAGCCACTTGGGCCTTTGGACCAAGGTTGTAGACCAGGGCGAGCGAGCTATGGGAGCGGGCTGTACCCTAATCTGCGCTACGTTTACGCTGAACACTAATTTGCGCAACATTAAAAATTAGCTTTCCCTTAATTGCCATGAAAAAGAGATGACTGCATATGCATAATTAGAATCTAGAGCAGGTGGCGACTAAAGTGATGCTTTTACAACGTTTCTAGGTCAAACCGTTCCAGAGATATGGCCGGTCAGAGTTTGCAACAATCGCGAAAATGGCGTTTTTTTGAAAATTTCACAAAAAAGGGGAAAACATAGGCAGACTAACGGATTTGGCTGAACTACCTATATTCATGACTACTTGAATCGATTCTGACACTTCACGATCCTAAAAACCTTACCATGATACTCTAATTCGGCTTCCATTAAGGGAGGGATGGTACATCTTCAAGAAAAACGGGTTTGTACTCAAAACAGATTTTTGTAAATTTGCATGTCACAAGTAGCAGTGTTGTAATGGTAGACGTTCGCAAACACTAAGAAGTTATTGTGGATGCTTATAATGGTAGTGGACTGCTCAATCCCATATGACAGAGCTGGACCACATCACTATTGGAGGCGAATTACGGTATCCGGGTAAGGTTTTCAGGGCCGGGAAGTATCAGAATCGATTCCAGGCGTCATGAATACCCCATATCTTCAGCCAAATCTGTCAGTATGCCTATGTTTTCCTTTTTTCTGTGAAATTTCTATGAAACGTCAGTTTCGAGATTTTTGCTAACTTTCACCGGCCATATATCCGGAACGGTTCCTGACTTTACTCCGATTTAGCTCTACACCAGCACACGAGCAGGAAAATATAAGCTACAGTGAAACAAGTAGTCAAACAACGTACATACAATTACTTAGCCCTACAAAAGCACAGCCGGAGAAGCTTTTTGGCAAAGAAATTGATCAAATTGGTTCGATCTTAATTATTCACAAAAGGAATGAAAGGTAGAATTAACAGCAGCAGTGGGGGAGAGCATTCCATAGAACAGTGGTCACATACAAAAAGGTGGAGCCTGTGGTGACAGTACGTGCTGTCAACGACACCTGGCAAGGATGTCTAGTCCTAGCAGAAACCCGACCTACAGGTGGAGACAACCAGCCAACAGGCAGGAATCGCATTTGGTTGTAATATCGGTAGTACAATTCCAAACGCCGGATTACCGCGAACTTCCGCGAACGAACTGGTAGCCAATCATGGCCAGTTTTGGTTTGGACTTGGTCCAGCAGTTCAGGGTGTGAGAGTTGGTAGTTGTTGCAGTACGACTGACAGAAACCCGTTGCACTCTCTCTACATTTTTGACCTAGAAACGTTTAAAAGCATCATTGGAGTCGCCACAGACATACATGGGCCGGAAAAATGGGTTGGGGGTAGTCAAAATCCGAAAATTTGGGGATGGGCCTGCCGGTTTGGGGGGGGTCGCGGCGATTTTGGTGGGTGGGGTCAGGAACAAAAGTCGGCTTCAGGTGGGTGGGTGGGGTCGTTTGGGGGGGGGGGTCGAGCCCAAGTTGGGGGGTGGGCAAACCCCCCAGACCCCCCCGGCCCATGTATGGCCACAGACTCTAGATTCTAATTCTGCAGTCATCTCAATTTCATCGCAATTAAAAGTTCATTTTTATGTTGCGCAAATTAGTGCTCAAAGTAAACGTAGCGCAGATTAGGGTCCACCCGGGCCTGGTCCTGAGTCCCGAGTCGATCCGATGCCTCTTAAAACCGCCAGGTCGCTTATTTTTTTGAATGGACTATAGTTTTTGATTTTTTAAGTCAATTTATATAGGGTATTGCGTTTTTCCGAAAGCCCCCAACAAGGGATAATAAGCCCATCTGGGCATATTTTGCGTTTTTGTTTCCGTAAAAAAGTAAGCTCTTATTTTTGGTTTAAACAATTATTATGAAAACTAGGTAAATTGAGGAGAAATCGAAAGAAAGAGCGATCAATCAAAAATATTTATTTTATAAATAAATAATACGTTCTTAAGGCTAGGCCGGGGTAATTGGGCACAAAATTTTTCATTGCAATGTTATTGTGCTAGAAGGAAAGAAGCTGCCTGAGTGCTTATTGCTTTTTTTGTAAAGCTTATTGTATGAAGATTTTGTGTGCGGTTAGTCTTGGAGTTACAGGCAATCATATTTTGATACTCACTCAGAAAAGTCAATTTTTGAAGCGGAATAAACCTAAACTATAAGTGCTCGGTCAAATTAGAAATCTGCGATTAGGTTGGTTTCATGCAAATTTCTTATAGAATATAAATAGAAATACATTTTACATAAAACAATATCATAAATAATACAGAATGCAATGCTATTTCTCCGATCACAATTGATTGACAAATAGCATTGAACGATTGTACGCAGCTCTGGTCACCGGTGCCACAAACGGCGTTAAATGTCAGACGTGATAGACTGCAGTTGAGTCCGAAAATCGCGCTAATCTGCATGCGAAACCAAAAATCCGCTTGAAAACTGGAAAAATTTTCGTGTAAATGCGACTTTTGCCTCCTCCTGTATGATCTGGTATACAAACTATATCAGACAGTGTTTTGGAGCTCCATACATATACTCCATACAGTTTATTCTCATATAAAGCCTACACCATGCAAGCACAGTAAACGGCCGAGAAATAGAAATCAATAAAAACTGGTCCGGCTAAAGCTAAAAATGCTAAAAAATTACTGTACATATACTAGAGCCGGGCCCCGAGACAGTTTATCTAACCCCGTCCCAATAACGCAAATACTAGTAGCGGCTCCAGTACTAAGAAACTGACTCAGAAAAAGCTAATTTTTAGCTTAAAATTAGCTTGTAAAGCCTTTGGAAACCGAATTTACCGTTTCCACTGCTGATGTTTAAGAGAAATCGGTGTTCTTGGAAGTCCTTATTATCGCCTTTTTGCTTGTTTTTAGCTCTAAAACGCTATTTGGCAGCTTAAAATAACGACTTTTAGCCTCCTTACTGAGAAATCCGTGCTAAAAATGCGTTTTTTGAGCTTTTCTAAGTTTAGACCCCTACTGGGCGAAGGCCCTCGATCCCGCGCCTGACGGAAACCCCTCCCCACGCCAGCCTCGACCTGTTATATCCCCGCCGGTTGCCCCGGCCCGCCCTCAGTCGTCCAAAATTCTGCTGTGAGAAACTGCTACAATCTTTTTGTTTGTTTGTTTTGTTTGATTTCTCGCCCTGGCCATCAGGTTGTTAGCTTTAGCGTTAGCACGATTAGCTGTTGATATCAGGCCAACAGACGCACCTTTTTGTATGGCAGAGTGGGGCGTTACCATACATGTACTAGGGGGGTTTTGGGGGGGTTACCCCCCTGCTGGAAAGGCCAAACCCCCCCCCCCGAGACAGGTTAAGGGACCCCTCCCCCCGACCAAAAAATACAAGTGGTGGTAGTGGCTCCAGTATTAACAAACTGGGTCAGAAATCACTAATTTTTAGCCTAAAATTCACTTGAAAAGCCTTTGGAAACCGAATTTGGCGTTTCCACTGCTGATATTTAAGAAAAATCGGTGTTTTTGGAAGCTCTTTTTGTCATTTTTTGCTTGTTTTTAGCTTTAAAACGCTATTTGGCAGCTTAAAATAGCGATTTTTAGCGTCCTTACTGAAAAAAACGTGCTAAAAACGTATTTCTAGGCGTTTTGGAGCTTTTTGAAATTTGGGACCCCCCACCTGGGCGAAACCCCCCCTCGACCCCCCACCTGAGGAAAAAACCCCCCCTACCCCCCTCCCCCCAGGTCGGCCCGGAGCTGTTACATGTATGGGCGTTACCTAACACAAGATGTTGTGGACATCTTGATAAGGGGGGAGGAGAGTAGTAGATGGGGTAGAGTAAGGCATCAGAGGTAAGGTGACTTGGAAGAAGATCTTGACTAGCTAAGACATCCATAAGTTCTTCATCGACGGCAGTAAGAGGACGCAGAGTGGTAGTCCAGGTTGATGAATGGAACCAGACCAGCAGCAATAGGGAGACGCGAGGGGCTGAAAAGCGTTAGAGACAATAAGTTGGGAAGGTGCTGATCAGGCAGGTGAACGAGTGGGAGAAAAGCCACATCACATCAGTGAACCATTCGTTGAGTCAAGAAAGCAGCTCAACCTTGCGGTGACAGAGACTCGGGAATTATAGATGAGAAGATGCAGAAAGAAATGCATCAGTATAAGAGAAAATGAGCTGGGTGCAAAAGTGCACACATATTCAGGAGGTGAGATAAGGCAAGTGTGGCCACCAGATCTTCAGCACTCTATACCATACATCAATGATGCGAATGTTGAAAGAGTCTTGCGACCCTTGCGAGGATGCTGGGACGTTAATGCAGATGGGAACTGCACACCAACTACCTCAAAGAGGCACGTCCCGGATTGGATTTGAGCAAATATGAATATGTATAGGGATATATAAGAATTTGGCAGAAAGAGGTTGGAAGAAGTGATTGGCCGAAAGAGGAGTCGGCGTTAGCAGTAAAGCAGCTTTGACTTGCAAGGCGAACCAAGCCTGCCTTACTCCCCCCTCCACTGCGGGGAAGTCCCGACTCGTGGGAGGGGCTACAATCGTTGTTGTGTTGTGTTGCTGCATAAATGGCGCAAAACGAACGCAAACCAAAAAATCTGGCACATCAGAATATGTTATGGTATTTGTGCCTTTTTTAGATGTACAAAACTCGCTAAGTCTTTCTAACAGCTTGCATCTTTTATTCTGAATGCATTTGACAAACTTCCCGTTCTGGTCGATCGCTACAGATATATTGTATGCTGTTTAGTCCTTTGATTGCGTATTGGATTTTGAACATTTTTATTCTGTTCAGGGTCTGGTAATAAGGAAGGATAAGGTACTCGAGTGTCGGGTTTGCTAAATGCTCTCGAGACCTAATAAACTGGTGCAGCTAAGCACTGCATCGCTTATTTCTAGTTGCTCATCCGAGCAAAGCCCAGTCAGTTTGCGTCACAGTTTTTATACTTCGCTTGCTACCAGAATTTTCTTGCTGATTTGCATAGAAGTTACCTGGCTTTATGCGATTCCTGCATAGTCATGGAGTCGGGCAATTTATGTTTGCCCTGGAAATCATGGAATAGGTCGGTGAATTTTGACGTTTGTCATGTCAAGCAAATGTTCAGAGTTTTGCATTGCCTGACTTTTTGTTTAAATGAACAGCATTGCACTTAGACAAGCGTTAAGGCGTTGCGGGTGGACCTGACACCACCTGGGTCGGTTTTGCGAGAGGAGTGCCGAGGCATTCTGCGGCCTTGCGTACTGACTCCCTTTAGCTTACCACCCGACGATGGTACCCATTTACCTACTTGCCACCACTGGCATTCGGCGGCATGGGTTGGGCTTTGCATAGTCTAATTGCAGTCAAACTGGTTTCGAACCCACTAAAACCGCTAGGGCTGCAGGCAGGGGCCGCTGTGACTCAAGGCCGCGAGCTAACCACTCAGCCAACGACGCGTATTTCATGTCTGGTTGGTGTAGCAACATTCGGGATTGTTCCAAATTTTTTCGCCTGTTGGGTGCGGCTCAACCATGTCTCTTCACAAACCACTGAAACTCTTAATTCTTATTAACCGCATACTCCGAATACCTTTCAAACTGCACTTTTCAATACCAAATTCTTAGTTTGCTTTAAGAAAAATTATTTGGTATGCTAGTATTTATGTGAATGTCTGTAGATGCAAACAAATCACTAACTTAGGTGCTTGAAAACATTTACTATTTTTTGTGAGTCTGCTTAAATGTTAGGGAATTAAGTAGTATGGTTAGGGAATTTTGAAAACCATGATGCATATATGCACTATGTTGAAGCAATCTGAAATTTTTGACCGAACTTGAAAAAGTTCCGGCTGAAGTTGGCTAGTTCTGGTTATAGTTAGATCGATACCCTCTGGTGTTAAAGGATAAGCCGCGAAACACTTTACAGAACTGTCCTTGCAGACGCCCCAGAATGTCAGAGTTGATGGCATTGAACGAGAGCGGTCATGTGGACTGTTTCGAGCAGGGAACAGAGATAGTGGACATTTACTCCAGAGTCAAGCGCCGAACACGACCCACCAATTATTTTGCTTTTTCGCCAGAGCATGCAGCTGCTGGCAACAGGCCTACTGCTAATTCTGCTCCAGTAAAGCGAGAGCGACAGCAAAATGAAGAGGATGAAGAGGTATTACAATAACATATTATGGCATCATTATACAGCTACTATATCGTGGGAACCTATCGGAAGCCCGGTAATTTTTCCTGAAAATCAAGTAACTACCGTAACGCGGCCGCAAATTACAAATTTACGGCCTGCTTACGATTCCCGGCCCATTCCCCCCCACCCGTCGCTGCCGCGGCGGGTTACTGTAATATTGCTGCATGTGAAACAACACAAAGCGCGCGAAGTTTAAACGACTTCACAGAGAAGTGGTAGTAAAATCACAAAAACAGAACAAAGCGGCGAGTAAACGCTTCACAGAGAAGTGGTAGTAAAAGCACTAAAACAGAACAGCTTAAATCTCCAAGTAGTTGCAATTTTTATAAATACCGATGCCAATTATTTTCGGAATACCTGCCTGCAAGTGCAAACGTCCCTCCCCTTTGCTGTTATCAGGTACGGTGCAACGGCAGCTCCAGTTCGGTTCCCATTTACGTATTTACCGTCACCGACTTTTGGAGGCCTGGGTTGGGTCTGGGCCTGACAATTTTCCAAATATAAAAGTACCCCTAGAGACGCATCAGTACAGGGCACGCTCCTGAGGGCCTGTTTTCCAAATAGAAAAATACCCCTAGAGGGACGCATCAGTATAGGCACGCTCTGGAGGGCCTGTTTTCCAAACATAAAAGTTCCCCTAGGGGACGCATCGGTGTAGGAACGCCTGTGCAGGTTTTCTCAGGTGGGGGGTCGAGGGGGGGTTCGCTCAGGTGGGGGTCCCAAATTTCAAAAAGCTCCAAAACGCCTAGAAATGCGTTTTTAGCACGTTTTTTTTCAGTAAGGACGCTAAAAATCGCTATTTTAAGCTGCCAAATAGCGTTTTAAAGCTAAAAACAAGCAAAAAATGACAAAAAGAGCTTCCAAAAACACCGATTTTTCTTAAATATCAGCAGTGGAAACGCCAAATTCGGTTTCCAAAGGCTTTTCAAGTGAATTTTAAGCTAAAAATTAGTGATTTCTGACCCAGTTTGTTAATACTGGAGCCACTACCACCACTTGTATTTTTTCGTCGGGGGGAGGGGTCCCTTAACCAACCTGTCTCGGGGGGTGAGGGGGGGTTGGCCTTTCCAGCAGGGGGGTAACCCCCAAACCCCCTTAGTACATGTATGCTCTTAAATTCTTTCAATGTTCCCTGCAAAATTAGGTCATTAAGTTGTTCCAAATCTTATAAACCCGTACACTGGAAAAGTTTTTCCTGCAGTCTAGATAGCGAAAGTCAGACCCACCCGGGTTTATTGGAATTAGTTTAAGAGGGTGTCCCGTAGTTCGTGCTTGAGCATGGGATTGGACCTGATTAGGAAGCTCAAAAATCCTGATATAGAATAGGTCAGTTATGACTGTCAGGCACTTAACGCCGTGTATGGTACCGACACCATATAAGGTGCCGGTACCATATATGGTACCGGGACCGCGGGTAGTGGTACCATATATGGTACCGTCACCATATATGGTACCGGTACCATATATGCATACATGTAACAGGTCAGCCGTCGATGGGGGGAGGGGGGTTGGGGGGGGGTTGGCGCCGGCCGGGGGGGGGGGGGGTCTGAGCCAAAATTTTGGGGGAGGGGGGGTGGGCACTAAAAAACGCTCAAAAATCGAAAAAATCGCAATTTTTTGGCTAAAAAATGCCAAAAATCGCTAATCTGGGCTGAAATACAGCTAAAAAGTGCTGCTTTGCAGGCGATTTTGGCAATTTTTGTGTGTGAAATTGTAAAAAATTGCAAAAATTTGCTCGAAAATTTACTTTGCCAGAAAAATCGGAGGGGGGGGGTCGGTGAAATCGTCTCGGGGGGGGGGGGGGGGGGGTCCCCATCCGGGGGGGGGGGTCTGGCCTATTTCGGGTGGGGGGCAGACCCCCAGACCCCCCCTGTTACAGGTAGGCCGATATGGTGCCCTGACGTTCGGCGACTGTGGTGGTCCCTACCATGGTCCCCCTACCATACATGTAACTGGTCATCCGCCGATGGGGGAGGGGGGTTGGGGGGTCTGGTGCCGGCCGGGGGGGGGGGTCTGAGCCAAAATTTTTGGGAGGGGGTAGGGCACTAGAAAACGCTCAAAAATCGCAATTTTTGGGCTAAAAATCGCCAATTTGGGCTGAAATACAGCTAAAAAGTGCTGTTTTGCAGGCGATTTTGGCAATTTTTGTGTCTGAAATTGTAAAAAATTGCAAAAGATTGCTCAAAAATTCACTTGCCAGAATAGTCGGAGGGGGCGGGGGTCGGCGAAATCGTCTCGGGGGGCATCCGGGGGGGGGGCTGGCCTAAGTCGGGTGGGGGCAGACCCCCCAGACCCCCTGTTACATGTATGACCCCTACCCATGGCCATGGGTGCCGGTACCATCATATATGGTACCGGCACTTTATATGGTACCGTCACCATATGGTACCACCACAGACCTCGAACGTGGGGGTACCATATATGGTGCCGGTACCTTATATGGTGTCGGTACCATAAACGGCGTTAAGTGCCTGACTGTATGACCCTTCAAAGTTGCAGCCACTGTAAGCCTAGATCATCCAGACGGTCCTTATAAGTTAGAGCTCCCCAACCAGCTATTTTCCGTGTGTAACACTCTCGATCCTTCATTTGATAAGGTGACCAGACGGCAGAGCCGTTTTCCATAATTGGTCGAACGTACACCTTAAATAGATCCGTCAAGAACTTTTTGTCTTTGTATTCAAAGCTGCGTTGTATCATGGCACCTCTGGCAAACTCTTTTTTGGCAATTTGAGTGCAGTGCTGGGAGAAAGAAATGGTTTGCCTATTGTCAGTTGAGAGAAGAACACCTAGAGCGCGTAGATTCGGTAACTGCTACTTCTACCTCTCCGAACATGTATACAGTTTTAGGGTTAACCGAAATGCAGAACGGCACTCTTCAAAATCCATCTTTAGCTGCGATCTGTCGGCCCACCTGGCTATACTCTCTAACCCGTTTGTAATTCATCTGACTGCTTGCTCACCTCTTTTTACGGCTAAATAGATTTTGCAGTCATCTGCAAAAAGTTTTATCGTACAGAAGCCAATTTCCGGTGCCCAGTCATTGAGGTACAGTAGGAAAGCTAGGGGACCCAAAACCGAGCCCTGAGGGAGTATTTGCCCCCAATCTCAAGTTTCGGTTCCTATCTGAACATGCCGTTCTCGACCGGACAGAAAAGCTGACAACCAACCTAGTTTTCAGTCTCATACGGATTAAATTTCTGTAATAGTTTTGGATGGCTCACACTGTCAAACGCTTTCGAAATGTCTAAAAGTTAAACATCTATGACTTTTCCCATTGCTAAGGAGCTCGTCCAATCATTCAAGCACTCCAGCATTTGCCATACGGTAGATCGTTTCTCAAAAAAACCATGCTGATTTTAAAAAATTAGATTAGAGCAAAACACATCAATTTTTCTTTGATAATCTTTTCCTTAATTCTGCAGGTTAGGCTAACTGGTCGGTAATTATTTTGTTTAGATGTTGACCCTTTATTCTTATAAATCGGAGTAACATTTGCTTGCCTCCTTTGGTGTTGAAGAGATACTTCGAAAATTGCGGCTAAATGTTCAGCAAGGCCAATGGCTAGTCTCTTAAAGAGGATGCAAGGAAAGCCATCGGGACCGGCGGTTAGCTTCTGTGGCAATTGGCACGGTACGGCGTAAACTTTCTCGGCGGCAAAGTTCACAACTTTCAGGCGGTTTGCAGGAGTAGCTATCTGGTAATCGTGCTCCTTACCATTGTCTTCTCTGAAAACTGACATGAAAAATTCATTGAGCGTTTTGCACTTTTCTTACTTACTTTACTTGGCTGTTGCTGATCATTTTTGTTTCGCAAGCAGGGAATTCTAGATTTTACTGACAAGTTTGAATTTACGAATCGAAAGAACTGCGGTCAATAGGTTTGCTCAAAATCCGTTTTTCAAAGTTTGCCGTTTCAGGACGAATTGCCCTCGCGGCCTCCAAGTAGTTTTGGTAGTAAATTGCAAACCCCGATTCCCGGTACTTTTTTGTGTAATTTTTCTTGTCTCCGGTTGAAGCGGTTAAAGTCTGAAGCCCTGCTTAGAACTTACTAGAGGAACATACTGTTCAATTAACGAGATTAGTAAGTTGCTAAAGACTGACCACATTTCGTTTATGATTGCACAGGTCGAAAAGATATCTGGCCAGCTGATTACAACTAATTCTCTATTCATGCGTTCAAAGTCTGCCTTGGCAAAACTGTAAAATCGCTTTCGTGTTGACGGTTTCTCTGGTGAGAAGCGGTTTGTTGCGTCATCTAAAACTAATGGCCAATCTAATATTTTAAACAAGTCTAGAGTACACCCATTTGCTGCGGCTAGAATATATTGATTTGATATTTTGATGTAGTACGCCTGGGCTGGATTGTGACTGGACTCACTCCTAGCTCAACTAGTCTCCATATCTGCTTGTCACTTGTAAGTTCAATCTTCACAAGCATTTGAATTCCAGTTCCTCATATTTCTTATGAGCGAAAGCAACAGCTTCAGCAACCACAAAGAACTTGGCCACTTGGTAGAACGCCTCCCAATCTTTCTTGGTGCGTTCACCCAAAATACCATAAGCACCGAATTTGATAAACTCGATGAAGTCTTGCAGAGGTTTCTTCAAAATTTCCGCTGAATAGGTGACATCCAAAGGAAAGTCGATTTTCGGCTCAGGTGTCTCAGCCAGTTGTGCTCTCCAGTTTTGCTCGAGAAAGAATTGGCCAAATTTGCTGCCAGGAAATTGCTTGAGACTAACCAGCGGTACTTTGTAACTGAACTCTTTTCCTATATTCACGATGACCAATCTATGTTCATCTTTGATCATGTGTGCCAAATCTGGTAGCCCATAAAAGTCGGCTTCACACAGAATCGAATCCAGTGTTAATGAATCGCTGGGTAGAGACACTCGATCTTTGTTTCGCAGATAATCGAGAATAAAGGAGAATATTCTTCCATCTCTGTCAATGAACACGCGCCCACATTCATCTTTCTCTCTGCTCCAGTCTTGGGAAAAAAGCTCAGTAAAGTATGTGTTGGCTACAGAGGTTAAAGTAGAGATTTTTGTCTTGAATACCCAGCCACCTACATCCAACTCTACTACATTAGTAGCGCTGGCCATGTTGTAATAATGCAAGAGGCTAAAGCCTTTTGAACAGCTGGCATTTGGCATCTGGTTCCTTCCTAAACGCTGTTTAAGCTCCAAAAAGTAATTGGTTCCATGCTGCTAATGTGGCACTCATATGCTGGAATTTCATAAGCAAACAGCAGCAGCAAAATACATAAGTATATAAAAATGCATTAAAAATATATGCGGTCTCATAGACTGTAACCAGACCAGTGAGAACATAAAAGTCAGATTAAATACGAAATGTCAGAAATAGTAGGTTCGCCTACAAATGTTGCAGGTATTTGCAGGCAATCAGGCATATTAGAAAGGTTCTGAATTTTCTCTCCAGCTAATTTCACCGCCTCATCAAGAAGAAAGTACTTGGCAAGTTGATAAAACAACAACCAACCAAACGTGTCCAATCTGCTGAGCATTCCAGATTTTCCATAAGCGAGATAGTGGGAAAACTCTGCCCAAGCTCTCTCATCTTCAATAGTAAACGTTACAGTTATTGGTACAACAAAGGATGCCTTTTGATTTGTGTCCAAACTTGACAAGAGCTGATTGAATTTGGAAAACACACTTCCTTTCAGCTTCTTCAGAGAACGAAAAGGAATAGAAGCAGTTATTGCGCCATTGGCATTGCAAAATTCAATTCGAATTGTTTTGAACTGGAGCGCTTTGACTGAAGCCAAGAACTTCTGCAATCCGAACAAGCAAAAGTAGTTAGCTTCTCTGATTATTGCTTCCAGAATTTCTGCATCCTCAGGCATAACCATTAATTCTCTGTTGCGTAGATAGTCAAGAATGTATTTGAAGACAGTTCCATCTCGATCGATGAAAATCTCAGATTTGCTGGTGGTCCAGTTCTCTCCAAACAAACCGCAAAAGAAGGAGCCTGGCTCTGAGGTCAAAGTGGAAATGGTGGTTTTGTAGACAACACCACCTACATCCAATCGTACAATGCTGTTACTGGCTTCCATTTTAACAGACAGACAACTGATGCAGACAGAAAGCTGCCGCTGCGACCTTGTAATCAAGGTCAGAAAGTGTCTCCAAGGTTGCAGAAAGTTTTACAAACTGTATTACAAGACAGGTTGAATGAATTTCAACCATACATGTAACAGCTCCGAGCCGACCTAGGGGAGGGGGGTATCGCTCAGAGGGGAGGTTCAAAATTTCAAAAAGCTCAAAAACGTCTGGAAATGCTTTTTTAGCACGTTTTTTCGGTAAGGACGCTAAAAATCGCTATTTTGCTGTCAAATAGCGTTTTAGAGCTAAAAACGAGCAAAAAATAACAAAAAGGGCTTTCAAAAACACCGATTTATGTTAAATATCAGCAGTGGAAACGCCAAATTCGGTTTTCAAAGGCTTTTCAAGCGAATTTTAGGCTAAAAATTAGTCATTTCTGAGCCAGTTTGTTTGTACTGGAGCCACCACTAGTACTTGTATTTTTGGGTCGGGCGTCCCTTCCCTTAACCTGTCTTGGGGGCGTTAGGGCGTTTGCCCTTTCCAGCAGGGGGGTAAGTCCCCTAAACCCGCCTAGCACATGTATGATTTCAATTCAACTGCCAATTGAATATCATGGAAAGCAGTAATTCTGCATTGTTGCATGCAGAATTTCGCCCATTTCTGAAATACAATTGTAGGAAGATGAAGAACCGAATGACGGCCAGTCGACAGACTCTGAGGCGTCAGTCGAATTGGAAGAGCAGTTGCAGCGTCGATACTTCTTACGCGAGCACAAGCCGACAGTCAAACGATTCGAGTTTCAACTGCCGGATCCGAAGCCCCGCCCCAGCTATGAGAGCAGCACACCGCGCGACGGGCAAGCTCCGCCCCCAAGACGCGAAAAACGCGACAGCATCGCTTTCCGCTCGCCCGCTCACAAGCGATACAAACGGAAACGAAAACGAACGCTTGATAGAGACGGATCCAGTACGAGCAGCTCGTCGGACAGCGAAGGTGAGCGACACTCCGCCCAGTCGGTCGAAACTCCGCCCATTTGGTAAGCTTTTATAGGCGAAACGAAAGACCAGAAGCGTTTTGAGCGCCGCACAGCCAAGTCATTGGACCGGGCAAGACACCGGTTTCTGCCCTTGAATTTGACCCAGACCGAGGCAACCAGAGGCGTTCTGCTGGACAGGGTCAGGGCCAGTACTGGGGCTAGTTGCTCCGACATTGACCCCATGGCCCTCGATAGAAACGTAAGATAGCCATTTCTCAGTCTTGTCACAGTCAGGCAAATAACAACATATGGGTACCGACCGTACCCTGCGGTCTTCATAGGCAATGACTTGACGCCGTGGCAAGCCTAGAAGGCGTACGACCTGAGAATCCAGTTGAAAACACGCCATAGCGATGGAGAGACAAACTGATTCATTGACTATAGCACACTGCAAATTCGCATAATTTGTAGCTAAATGTTTGTGATCATGTTAGGCTTTCAACATTTGTTAGTTTTACGGGCCACAAGAGGTCCGCATGGTGATTTGTGTGTCCGCCTGTGGGGTGGTGTAACGAAATATCACCAGAGACCTCAATCGAAAGGGTGTCATATGGTACCTCTTAATGATTTGATCGAAGAGTATGTGTACTGGTACCATGTAATGTTGTTATTTCCCTGACTGTATCACGACCAGACGTGGACTTTCGCTGAAGGCGGTAGAATTTTGAAATCGTGCTGAGCTGAGCTGATTTGAAGAGTCTCAACTAAATTTTTGCCCTAGATTAAGGGGCCGTGCAAAATTTACGTATTGGTATGAGGTCTTTCTACTTATTTATTACGGAAGGGGAGGCGATTTTATTAGGTAATTTTCAGCTTGCAACTTTAAAGTGCAGAAATCAGTGAAGTGGCCGGCCATAATTTTAATTGTTTTAGGTACAGTACATGTACATTGTAGTCAGATTTTGAAGCCATTGGTTTAAATGTTCTCAATTTCACTGTGATAACCGTATAGATTAGAGGGCAGCTACCATTTAATTTCCAAAAGTCAGGGTTTTCTAATTTTTTAAATGCTAAATGGCACCAATTCTGCACCGGTAGAAACAAACGATTTTTCCGTTCAGGTCACCTGAACGGAAAATTTCGAACAACCATTGCGAACCAACAAGCTGACATTTTCTCCTGTAAATTTGTCAGTCACTACAGTTTCTAAAAAAGAAACTCTAGACCAATTTACAGAACAAACGGCCAATAATTGAGCTCACAAAAGCGTTCCAAAATTTTCCATTCAGGTGAGCTGAACGGAAAAATTGTTTGTTTCTACCGGGGCTGGCCCCAACTTTCCAAAGAAACGGAAATTTTGTGGGTGGCGATAGCCAAATTATTACGTAATTAGAGGATGGTATCAGAAATTTGTTACGATCCATTATAGCGGCGGAAGAGGTCATAATTTGGCCAAACGCATCTCATTACGTAATTGTTGCACTCTGTCTTAAGTAGTGGCGAACCCGTAAAAGGAGCTAGAAAATGTTGGAAAACGATTTGCCACGAACGGGGCACCGTCTTATTAGTGCATTCGGCTCCGACGGACGGCCCGGCGGTCGATGTCTCTCACTAACACCTGCAACCGAGTTTCTCGACTCGAGAAGATAAATCAAACAATGGCTATTGATTCGGTTTCTTCGAGCCGTTCGCAGCAGCGGTTAACGCTGTGGGCGCTGAATTTAGTGCAACTGGCAGAAACTATTCCAGCTGCAGTACTTGTTCAGTACGCTCTGGACTTTAACTCACAGATCTTTGGCCAACCACAAATCCGATCCGATGTGCGGGTGGGACCTTACGGCCCTACGCTCAGACCTATGTGGTCCATTGCGCAACCCCCGGAGTTCGTCATCTCGGACGTTTCCCTTCTATCACAAAATTAAACTACCGATTTTCCTTCAGATTGCAACGATTTCAGCTCTTCAAACCGGAACAATCCGGAGGGGGGTATGTGCATACATGGGTCGGAAAATGGTATTTTTCAGCATACCCAGGAATTGGTTCGGTATGGGTAGGTATTCGCAAAAATACCGGTATTTAATCAGTATTTCCTTAAAATGTTTTGCAAGGACAAACTCTGAATTTGCAAAGTCAGTAGGAAACAAAACATCAAAATCAATGGGATTTACAGATTTTAGGAGTTTTCTAAAATTATTCTCTAGTTCCCATCCGATTTTATCCGATGTGCGGGGGACCTTGCGGCCTACCATCATACCTATCTGGTCCATTTCGCGACCCCCGTGCTTCGTCATGTCGGCCGTTTCCCTTCTATCACTGCCAGCCATTCTAGCCATGCTGTTGGGCGCCAGGTACTAAGAGAGTGCCTGGCGCGTTGACGTCATGGTGATGTCGGCTCCCAATGTCGGCTCGCTTGGTGCGTCCCTGGTGTGAGAGAGGTCCTCAGGCCTAGTCGGTTTCCATGGACAACTCCTGACGTCATTTATCTTCTCCGACGTGGCATGTTTTGGAGCGGCTTCGGTGCAACGGCAGATCCAGTCGGTTCCCATTTACCTACTCGTTGTCACCAGCTTTCGGTGGCCTGGATTGGGCTTTGTGCCGATGACCAACTCTGCGTCAAGAAACTTGCCGCGCCGAGAGGATGAGCGCATGACGTCGCACACACTGGCTTTGCGCCCTAAACCACTACACCAACTGTGCCGGCTAGAGAGAGAAACGACCGATTCGGTTGTGCAAACTAGCGACTTTCGCTCATATTGCCCCATATTTCTTCAATGCACTCTATCCGCCCTGCATTTTCAGGGTGCGTTTTGCACCCTGTAATTTTGAAATGCTTTATTTGCCCACAAAATGTGCTCCCTTAAAATTTCTGGCCCCCTAAATTTTTTCAATCTGAAAATTTTGGGGGGTGAGCGGGGTTGGCCTTTCTTGCTAGGGAGTAACGCCCAAACCACCCTAGTACGTGTATGGCGCCCACAGCCTTACACACTGCTGCGACCGGCTTGCACGACTGGAAGAAACCTAATTGGCAAAAGCAATCTCTGAGTGCGCGAGCGATTTTGCTTAAGAAAATGTACTGTATTATGCGCGGCCGGTGATATTTAAGAAGTAAACGTTAATTGCCACCCACGGGCTGTTGGCCGGTCGGACTAATTTGGACTGTAGAGCTTTGCCCGGTAGGCAATGTGCGTACTAACTCCTGCGTACACAACTTCCTCATAATAGTAATGGCGTTGTTGGGCCAGTCCAACTCAAAGTCCGGCAATAATAATAATAATAATAATAATAATAATAATAATAATAATAATAATAATAATAATAATAGCAGCAGCAGCAGTAGCGGGTCAAATGGCGACCAGTTTCTAATCGAACCGGAACCATGCCCAATTGTGAGAGAGTTGTAGTATACGGTATCGCATGACCGCTGACACTCGGCTGTCGGTTTAACCCAATGGTTTAGGTCAAGTTTGACTCAGTGGGTGGTCTCAGCCATCACGTGCAGTCGCTGAAAGAGATGGTGCTCTTTCCACTGCTGTACCCGAAGGTCTTTGAGAAGTTTAAAATCAGTCCGCCGCGAGGCGTCATCTTCTATGGACCACCTGGAACCGGCAAAACACTGGTGGCCAGAGCGTTGGCTAATGAGTGCAGTCAAGGGGATAGGAAGGTAACTGATTATTCTCCAGTTACATAACAGTCAGACCCTTACGTACTGCCGTATACGCTAGTGGTACCGTGTATATACCATGACACCATGTGCTACTGTTACCATGACATTGCGGAAAGTGCTTGACTATACAAGGTCTTACCAACTCGTTTTCAGCCGTTGTGCTGGTACCGTAACCATTATGCAGCAGGTAAAGAGGGTGGGCCGGTAGAGGTGGTTACTGTAGCCGGGTGACCCTTAGGAGTAGGAAAATGATTTAGAAGCTCCACTGAAGGCGGATGTACACTTCTGCCATTCGAGCGGCACTGGCACTCTGTAAGTCGCTACCACGGGCCAAATTCAGACTTGGGCAGAATAACAATGTGCCACCTGGTCGCTATTGACACCTGGCACTTTGCCAATAGAGATTTTGAACGTGCCAGAGCCACACGAACAGCAGAAGTACTACACGCCTTAAAAAGAGAGTTACTGTGCATATGTATGTCTAGGTGGCGTTTTTCATGCGCAAAGGAGCTGACTGTCTCAGCAAGTGGGTGGGGGAGTCTGAGCGCCAACTGAGACTTCTGTTCGACCAGGCCTACACCATGCGACCCAGCATCATCTTCTTCGATGAACTGGACGGTCTGGCGCCCGTCAGAAGCACCAGACAGGATCAGATACATTCCAGGTCAGCTCTCTTCTCTTCTGTTCTGTGTGCTGATTGGTCCGATCAACTAAAGTGTATTTCAAAAGTGAGCGAGCTTGTAAGCTTTTTTTGTGAGTAGCTGCTTATGGGTGCGTGCGTTGTGGCCCTTTTTTGCCTCATAACCGAAGTGGTAGAGAGGCCCGAGCACTTGAAACCACTTTGGAACACCTTGGTATAATCTGTTGATTGATTGATTGTTTTTATTTCGGATCGTAGATCCAGGAGACCTGTACACTTGCACATTTACCGCACAGCCCTTGCAGCCATCTATGTATACGATTTTTCATGCCTGAACAGTACAGCGCGCTGCAAAAGACGCGAATTAGCTGTCCTACCTAAGCACCAGATACGCCTCCTAGCTCCTACACTACAAGGATACAAATGTAATTAAACGCGTTCCATATATAATCAGCCGGATGCAATTTTCGCGTGAGCTAGAATACATAATGGAAGGGTTTATCGGGTACCAGTAGCAATCACAACACAAACACACAATACACCACCAGCAATCACACTAAACAACCACATGGTAGGTACCATACATGGGCCGGAAAAATCCGGAGGGGGGTAGGGGGGTCTGGAGACCTGGGGGGGTTCCCCTCCAGGAGGGGGTATGGCCGGCCGAGGGGGAGGGGTATACCCCCTTACCCCCGGCCCATGTATTTTAGGTACAATGCAAAACACTCTCAGACAAACACAATCTCTTCATCATGTAGAGGCCATTGGGATTGTGCCCAGTTCTGTCTTTTTTTAAGTCTCTAAGTCTCAGTATGAACCAAAGAATAAGACAGCCTATGCCTAAGCTGGAACCTACTAGCCTAAGTTCCACTAAGATCAAGCGGAAGTTATTACCCTAACTAACGCTCAGTTACCCCTGAGGGCAAGGGTAAGCAGCATAGATTTTTGCGCCAAGGCGTTCGCGTCGCACCAACGCGACTCCGTTCGCGCCCGCGCCCTCGTAGGCGCGATTATGTTTCAGCACATGGTCGCTCAGCTGACTGCGGCTGAGCCGCCAAGTGAAGTATTCTTGGTGTTATTTATTTATTCTTCTTGGCCTGATGTACATCTGTATGTCATTCTAAGCCCTTTTTATTTGAAAAAATAATGGAACTGGGAACACGCCATGGACAAGTTATACTGTATGTGCAGTGTGTCAAAAGCTGGTGTGATAAGGAGAACCTGCCAAATTCTGTGCTCTGTATTTTCTGCTGCGGTTTCTATCATGAAGTCTATCACTGAGTTGAACGATGTTCTGGAAGATGATATCTTTAGCACATAGTGACATACATAGGAAATGCGATTGGGTTGTGACTTAGTGTAATGTAATTATCACCAGTTTCTGCTTGAACCGAACTACTGTTTTTATCTGTGTCCCACAGTGGATCCGATTAAATTGGGGCCTAACTAGGCAATGGAGAGCATGATGACAGTTTCTTGGAGGCAGTTTATCACGATACAGTTCCTCACTTACTTCTCACTGCGCTACATTTCCTCATACGTAGGCATAAAAGTATGCTGTTATCGAGTCATAAGCAACAATGCGAAATGATGCCGATTTCGAACTCAAAGCACCAATGGTCCTGTCCCTGCCTTGTTCTCTGGACATCTGTTGCTGAGGCCGATGTTATCCAGTGTTTTACTTGGACTCGCTGCTAAAGCGATAGAATGACATGCCTGTCAGGGCTAGCCCAAAGAACAGTCCTAAACGGCTCAGACGGCACTCAGGTTCACAATGGTCCATCTGCAAGCTAGCCTCTGTGCACCGAACGCTTTCCAGAAACAAAAACTGCTCTGACATTGGGATGTAGCCGAAAAGCTGCCTTAGCACCAGTTGTACACAGCCTTTAGAAGTCGGTTAGCTAAAAGCGCTTTTCTTCTGCGCATGTTGAGATGAGCGGCATGAGAAAAGTTGACACATTATGCAGGGATGTGAGGCGGTTCTATTTACGCACTGCTAGCAGTAGAAGACCCCCACTCCCCTCCTACCCCTCCCAGAGGGAGAAAATTTTCCCTTTTAGGCGTTTTTGGACTTTTGTGGGACCCCCAAGACTACCTCTACACCCCGCTCCATATTTTTCTGGTGTACATATGTATGGTTTTCTTATCTACTTTTTGTATTTCTCGCTCTGGCCATCAGCGATTAGCTGTTGATATTAGGCGAACAATCCCCTTGAATGTATGGCCAGACATGGGCTAGCTAGCATTTCGGCTGAGGGGGTAGGAGTGCAGGAGGGGGCTGAGGGGTGGTAAGCCAAAAAGTCCGATTTTTACTAAAATCAAGGTTTTTGGCTGTTTCATTAAAATAAGCTATTCTGAGCTCATTTACACCTAATCCAGGCATATTTGTATTATAACTTTCTATGCAAAATACTTCCAAAAAATTCCTGAGGGGAGTAGTGACTGGCCGAGGGGGGTCAACTCCCCTCAGCCCCCCTTTGCCCATGTTTGTGTATGACAGAGTGGGAGGTTACCTACATGAAGATGTTTTGTACACACCAAACAAAAATGTGTGAAGCTGTGGACGAGATGGACAGAATGTAGAGCACTCAGTGAGGACTGTCCAGCAGGAGATGCTGTATAGTCTCCAGTCTGCCACAGGAGCAAAGGGGAGCAGGGTCTTATTGAAGACGATGGAGCCATTGAGCAGCAGGGAAAACATGAAGGCTTAACTTGGTGATGGTGACTTGAGAGAGCTGAGGCAGCTTATCAATTGAGTCAACAAAACAGGATGTGACCAATACCAGAAGTATGTTCTGGCTTTGGGGCTCTGCTGCCCCATTCTAACCTACTGATGTAGAGTATTACTGTGAAGGTGTTTATGATGAATATGGTAGGCAGGTGTGTTGTAGAGAGGCAGATCAGTACCCTGCTTAGCCAGTGTATCTGCTTGGTCATTTCAGGGCATGTTAGAGTGGCTAGGAATCCAGTGAAATACAATACAGTCTGGAAGTTGCGAATGAGGCCATCAACAGAGCTTTGCACATCGACAAGTATGGAATCAGGAGAGATTAAGGAATTATAAGCAGTATGAAGCTTATGAAATGAAACAAAGCTATCGGTGGAAATAATGGCAAGGTGGGCCAGGTTGGTGCCAGATTGATAAGCAGTAAGAGATCGTTGTATGGTCTTGAACTCAATGTCACAGATAGGCCAAAGAGGGTCAGTTGGAGCAGCAAAAGGTACTGCATCCTGAGGGTTTCACTGGATTTGGAAACCCATGCCAGCCTTGGACAGGTGAGGTCAATGGAACCATCAGTATAAATGTGGCTCCAGTGGCCAAGAGGAAAGTTAGAGGCAATGAGCTCACAAGGGGTATCATGATGCAGGTAAAGGTATGGATTATTGGGAGCCAATTGTAGTGGGCTCATAGAGGGGCAAGGAGTTGGGTCTCAGGGAGCCGAAATGGAGGGAGAGAGAGCAGCCATTCAGCAGCCTGAGCAAAGGTAGAGCGTTGGAGGCGGGTTTTCTTGGCCGGAATGGTGTCTTCTAAGAGCAGGGCTCCTTTAAGGCCGTGAGAGTCATGCAGGCGTCAAACTTTTTTCTGTTTCAGGAGAGCAGACTGGGAACGCCTCAGGGAGAGGGAAACATTAGCATCGATTTGCAAAGTGTCAACACTGGTACAGCGTGGAGTTCCAGTGACAAGACGAGGCAGTAGCCTGTACTTGTTCTAACTTGGAGGAATGAGACTGGCTCAGGTGAGGAGTCCAGACTGGGGAAGCATATTCAAGAACAGGGCGCACAAAGGATGCATATAGCTGTCTGGGTTGAATGAGCTGGAGGCCCCAAGATGTTCCACTCAGCTGACGCAAGACTACCAGTCACTGATTGGTGCATTGACAGATGTTAGTAATGTGCTGTTTCCAGGAAAGCTTCCAAGCAAGAGTGACTCCTAGGTGTGACCTGATCTGATAAGTGAATGGGCAGGTTATTGTAGAGGAGGTTAATTGGGTTTGTGAGGAGGGTATCAGACCAGGCACAGAAGTGGAAACGTTTTTTGTGTGTTGATGATCAAATGCCGCTGATCGGCCCAGTAGTGAAGTGCAGTGAGGGCAGTGTTGACCCGGGTTTCAAGGTATATGGAAGTTGGAATGGGTAGACCAGATGGCAATGTAATTGGCATATAACGCAATCTGACAGTGTGGAGGAAGGGCAGTGAGCACATCATCAATATAGACCACAAATAGGAGAGGAGAGAGGACAGCTCCTTTGAAGGACACCATTTGTCATAGTTCAGGAATTAGATAAGATGTGTGGAGGCGGGTACGAATTCTGCGATCCAAGGGAAAACTTCAACCTGCGGAGCATCCGCCATGCAGGCCAAGCTAGCAGACCTTGTGGATGAGGCCATGAAGCCATACAGAGTCATAAGCACATGTGAGGTCCACAAATACAGCAGGGGTGTGATGTTTGTGCTGGAAGCCAAGTTCAACACTTTGCTGTAAGTGGAGAAGCTGATTGGTGGTGTCATAATGCTTGCAAATCCAGCCTGGGTGACAGACAGCTTGTGATGTTGATCAAGGCAGAAGGAGAAGTGGGCAGCTACCATGCGTTCCATCCATACAGAGACAGCTTGTGAGAGAGATGGGATCATAGGAAGAGAGATGAGAAGGCTTGCCTGGCTTGTGGATGGAAATAATTTCAGAACGTTTCAAAGTGGAAGGGACCTGTCTGAGGTGCCAGGACTTATTAAAGAGCAGAAGAATACCTTCAAGCCCTTGCATGGATAGTTTATGCAGGACAGCACTGGGAACTCCATCTGGGTCCCGAGTTATTTCTATCCCCCAGAAATCTGCAGAAATTTGTACTGTATTACCAGGGAATGGTGCGGGGATTAGTGGGTTATAACGCGGTACTGAGTTCAAGCCTCTCTACAATTTGGTGATAAGACAGAAAACGTTCCGACGCACTCATAAGAATGGCCCGACCTGATATCCGGATCCGATCTGTGCTGGATGTCGCATATTATGCGATCCGGTGCCAGATCTTTACCGGATATTAATCACAGTGATTCAAAATATTTTAGCTGTTTTATGCTAGTGATATGGATGCCAATGCCATATTTAGAAGAACTGATGCTTTATAAGCCCACTTTTTCCTATTTCTTCCAGAATTTTGAGTAATCTCCATGGCAGTTTGCTTGGCATTTGCCTTTAGGTCAGTGCCATGGGCCAGGAGTTATTGCCAAAAAGCTGCCAGGACGCCCATTTTTTAAAGAGGTACTGGGTGACCCATTATTAATTGTTCCTTTTTCTTCGGGTTTCGTCTTGCTGCAACAATTATGTTTGTCAATCAATTTCGTAGAAATATTTTACACATCATGCACACATCCAGTGAACTTTTACTCTCAAAATTTTTGGCCAAATCTGTGACTTCAACCACTAGCAGTTGTGCTCTGCCACGTTACCTAAGTAATGGAGGACACGTTGGAGTGCATAACTAGCGGTTGAGTCGTCTGAACAGCTACAAGGCTGAACAGCTACAAGGCTCGCCTGGACCAAACAGTGGCAGACATCTGCCCTGACTGTGGCATCGCCCCGCACAGTGTCAACCACCTATTCAGCTGCACAAGCCACCCCACGGGCCTGTCTGCCAGGGACCTATGGGAGAAACCCGTGGAGTCGGCAGCTTTTCTTGAATTTCTCCTACCAAACACGGATGTTTGAGATGAAGAGGGAAACCTTTTTTGGAAGGCAACAACAACAACAACAGCGGTTGAGTCGACAGCTTTGGCCAAAGTTTTTGAGAGTGAAAGTTCTAAGGTTGTGTGCATGTTGTGTAAAAAATTTCAACGAAATCGATTGATGAAGACAAAAGTTACAGCCAGACGACACCCCGGATATAATACTTTAGGTCTAACAGACACCTGCATGATTGAAATTAATGCTGAGTAGAGTTTAGACGATATATCGATATCGAAAAGTTGATATATCGACCCTGTAACCAATATCGCTATCGATATCGCGATATTTCGCATCGATATTTTCGATATTTTTTATACAGAAACGTACAGAATACAAAACTTACACCAAGTTTATTTCTCTGGAAAAGTAAAAAAGCAGTTTTTTCTGGACGGCTCAGAAATCGATGGTATAGTCAAAACCTAACAGTGGCAAGATAGCTCTCAGATGTCAGCAACATCAATTTTTCGGCATTCTCAGCTTTCAGACAGCAACGCTTAGGTTCTGAACTGTCGGCAACAACACTGAACAGCTGCTCAGTCCGCACACTTGAACCAGGAGGGCAGAAACAGATATGGGCTAGTATTTCGGCTGAGGGGATGGGAAATTTGGAAATCCTGAGGGATACCCACGGCTGATGGGTGGTTGAGGGATGGTAAGAAAGTCCGATTTTTTACTAAAATCAAGGTTTTTGGCTTACTTATCGTTAAAATTAGTTACTCTATCTGAGCTCATTTATGCCTATTCTGGCATACTTTTATCATAATTTTCAATAAAATATTTTCCAAAATTTTCTGAGGGTGGGGCATGGGCCTGAGGATGGTCAAACCTTTTCATTGAAGGGTTTCATTAGGGCCACTGCCTTTTCTGCCATTCTCTACTTAACTGATATCAGATAGCTGATTCAATTAGTGCTTGACTGATACGCAACGAAAGCAGTTGCTTTTTCAAATTTTTAGATTTTCTTACTTAACTATAAATAGCGATATCAATCGATGTTGAGCTGGAAATATCGATATGGAATATCGTCGAATTTTGCTATCGTTGAAACACTAATGCTGAGCAGTATTTCTGTGTAGTTAACACAAATAGGATGACCAACCAAACCAACAGAGGCAAAACTCACCTGGATCTGGTCGGTTGACTAGCCTACAACTACCCAGCTACAACAAGCCACTTTGAATTATGAGCTGAATAAGTGAAATTTGAAGAGCATTCTTGCACTAAAACAGAGCCTCTTTCTTTCTTCTAGTAGATTTGTATTTTGGAACTGCCGCCTTCTACACTCAGGTACTTAAGGCCGGATGGTACCCCCACGTTCGGGCACTGTGATGGTACCTTAAGGTATCGGTGCCAGATTAGGTAGGTACCGTTACCTTGTGAGACCTTTCTTGTATGATGATGGTTTAGAAAGGGTTGTGTTTGTCTGCTCTGTCAGTTAAGGAACTTCGGTCGAAAACAACTATCAACCCGCTCGGGGCATACAACCCACATGGGCTAATTAGCTGCGTCGGTTGCTATAGGAAATTGTATATATAGCCTCCGTAGCTATGGAGTTATAGGTGGCTCTGCTACTCAGATTTTCTCCCTCCAAATTAACCCTCTGGTGAATATCTAAGCATGGACAAACAGGTCAGCATCGCAGCTATCGATAGATAGTATGTAGCCATAAGAATATAACTATGTATCCCTGATTGATGCCAGACATGGGCTAGCATTTCGGCTGAGTGGTGTTGAATTTTCATTTCTTGAATGGGTATGAGCTCAAAAACGCGATTTTCCACACAATAAGCGTATTGTTCTAGGCATTTTTATTAAGTCAGTTTCCTACTTACTCTCGCAAATTATAATTTTGAAAACAACCTACCGCACTTGCACGGTGTTATCACTATCCACTCTAAATGCGGTCGTTTTCTTCGTCTGTAAACGCAACTGCATACCAAACACATGTTTTGGGGGACATTTTTACCAAAGACAGGCACACAAACAACAGTACCAGCGCAGCGCCACTAACTAACCAACTGCTGCGCAACCATTAAAATCAATGCGCAGGCGCAGCCTGTTCTAACGAGTTTAACGGCCTGAGGGGTTCCAACCCCTCCGACCGAGCCGCTTTGCCCATGTCTGTCTGGTACAGCTGAGGTGCTGCTGCCAGATAGACAGACAGTCGGTTGTTTCAGCATCGTCAGTACGTTGCTGGCGCTGATGGACGGGCTGGACCAGCGCGGCCAAGTGGTGGTGATCGGCGCTACCAATCGTCTCGATTCGTTGGACCCGGCGCTGCGGCGCCCCGGACGCTTCGACCGCGAGTTCCCCTTCGCTCTGCCCGACCGAATGGCGCGTCTGGAAATCTTGAAAATACATACCAATGGTAATGAATGGGCTAAGAGAATGGCTGGGTACGTCAAGAACGGTAATTTCGATATCGCTCCGTTTTGTCGCTATGGACGCACTCAGTCTTATTGTTGTCGTTGTTGTTTACTGCCAATCGCGTAGCCATTGCAGGGCTTCCATTCATCATCTTCCATTACTCTCAGTCTTAGTTCTTAGCACCGCTCATCTGCTGGGGTTGGGGCGTTTGTGCGAGACAGGAGTTTTGCCCAAATCCGAGGGAGGTTAAGTACTAAAATCTATCTAACGCATACATGGGCCGGACAAATCCGGAGGGGTGTGAAGGTAATCTCGAGGGGGTCCAAAAAAGTCCAAAAATTGCCCAAAAAGCGAAAATTTTTTCCCTCCGAGAGGAGGGTGTGGGCGGCGAGGGGGAGGGGTATACCCTCTCACCGCGGCCCATGTATGATCTGAAGTCAGTGTTCTGGTCTAAGTGTGCTAATACGGACTCAGATGCGGCTATTGTGCACGTGTGCTCTGCGAGTTAGTTGTCTGATTAGCTGTGCATGCTTTTAGAGTGGGACCCAGTATTGGAGCCGGAACTGCTGGAACATTTGGCCGACGCCACGGTTGGGTTCTGTGGCGCCGATTTGAAAGGCATCTGTACCGAGGCCGCTCTGATAGCGCTGAGAAAGTGCTACCCACAGATCTACTGCTCCGACCAGCCACTGCAGCTTGACCTGCACCTACTCAAAACTACCAGAGAGGTATTATTTACAGCAGCTTATGTTATTTTATTTATTGAAAGATATGTGTATTTAACCCACTCGTCTAGTCTGTATGTTCATTGTTTTGTTTGTTCTAACAAATGAACTCTCTATATTGGTTCCGAGACCAAAATTTTGTTGTGTTGTTGTGCGCACCCACTATGTCTACCGCTACCACTACTACTAGAAACACTAAAGAAAAACTTCTAGTCACATTCAAGGCTATCTGCCGGCCTATTTTCAACTATGCAGCCCCAATATGGACGCCCTACATTTCTAATTCGAACTTTGGCAAGTTGCAAATACTACAAAACGCTGCCTTGCGCACTATCACTGGATGCCACTTGATGTCCTCAATAGCTCATTTGCATCAGGAGACTATGATTCTCCCTGTCAAAGTGCATTCTGATCTGCTATCAGCCCATTTTTTGGCAGCTGCTTCTTGCCCGGACAACCCTCTCTGTGATTTGGTCCACCACGCTCAACGCCCTCGTCCTATGAAAGACACCTTGTGGACCAAACACCACGAAGTGGTCGAGTTGGGATCCGTTGGAGCATCCTCTTTCCAAGCGCACTTGAAGAACATCCACAGCTACTTCATGGATTTCGCTAATGGCTGGCTTGGGCCAAATGCGGTTTTGCTGACTGAGCCTCCACCAATCAACACTTCTGAAGCCACCTTGTCCTGAAAGGTGCGCACTACTCTGGCCCAGCTACGATCGGGTTACAGTGGGTTTCTCCGCTCTTACCAGCACCGCTTACACCCGGAGATTTCGGAGCTGTGCCCTGACTGCAACCTTGAACGGCACACCTCTAGCCATCTGTTTGACTGTGCTACCCGACCGACTTCTTTGTCGGTTCAGGACCTGTGGACCGACCCCATTGCCACGGCCGCTTTCTTGGGGCTATAGCTGGATGGCGGCTATCAACAGCAACAACAACCACTACTACTACCATGACCATGACCTCTACCACTACTCCATCATTCGTCTCTACCTGCTACGTCCACGTCCAAGCACCACCACCCAGTTCTACGCCGTCCGAGTGGAGTGATGTCATTCGTTTCTCCGTCTACTTCGACTTGTACTACCATCACTCCCACTACCAAGACTACTACCGCTCTCCCACTCGCAACCGATGGTTCGTCAGTTCCTGTACTCAAGCTTTCAAGTTCTCCAGTTCGTTCCCCCTTCCTCTACCGTCTCTACATCCCTTTCAACTACTGCTCTCCTTACAAGTCTCACGGTTCAACAGTCCCTGTCCGCACGTCTCTCTCAAGTTCTCTTCCTTCAATCGCCAGCTACTACTACTTCAGTGATCGTCAGGCACAGCCGTGGCCCTGATCGACGCTCACTTCACTTCCCGTTACTCTACCCTCTACCTCTCTCCACTCTGCCATTTCGTCTACTTCCGCTGGGGGATCAGGCTCAGCGCGTCTCTTCGTTTTCCCAGTCTGGTGCGAGTTCGTCTATGTCTCTCTCTCTATCTTCCGCCCAGAAGTGGATGTTCAGCTTCCGTTTCCGTCTCTCTCCGTTCCCTTCACATACAGCCTCCTCGAATCCTGTTCAACCGCGTCCATCCCATCTCTCCATCCAGAGACGAAGAGTCACAAGAGGCAGCTGTGGATTCGATTCAATTTCTTTCAACGGCGGTCAGGCACGGAAGAGGCCCTGATAAGGTCCGTTAGGGGGAGTGACGAAGAGTCATAGTGTATTCATTGTGTATTGTATTGTCTTTCTGGAGTGCGGCTCGTTAGTACCGTGTGTTGTGTTGTGTTTTACTAATGCCCCGTTCATAACCTCTTTCAGTACTGTACCATATATGGTGCCACTAGTCTAGGTACCCATACCATAATATATGGTGCCACTAGTCTAGGTGCGCATACCATAATATAATATATGGTGCCACTAGCCTAGGTACCTGTACCATATATGGTGCCACTAGTCTAGGTACCGGCGCATATGGTGGTGGTAGTGTCACTAGCTTAGGTACTGGTACCACATATGGACATGGTTCAGTGTCAGCGGTAGGACATTGAAAAGTACTTTGTTCGCGTCTTATTGTGTTGTGCTCTATACAGTAAATTTATACAAACAAGCACCATAATATGGTACCACTACCATTAACGGCGTTAAATGGCAGACTGTAGGTTCACTGTTCCTTCCGTTTGTGTAATGAGAACAATTGTGTGTAGGACTTTGAATTGGCCATGAAGAAGCTGGTACCGGCGTCGCGTAGCTGTCTGAAAGTGGCGATCAGACCGCTATCGACCTTGATGCAGTTTCTACTCGGAGATTGGCTGCAGCGTGTGCGTGGAGAGTTGGTGCCTCGCGGCTTCTTATCTCACCAGCACCAGACTGACGGTGCGTCGGCACCACCGTACCAGACGGTACTCGACTCTCTACAGGTTAGACCGCTACTCTACCATACATGTACATCGGGGTCCCACAGCGGGCACCATGCACATGTGTGCAGACATGTAACAGCTCCGGGCCGACCTGGGGGAGGGGGTAGCGTTGTTCCTCAAGTGGGGGGGGTCGAGGGGGTCCAAAATTTAAAAAAGCTCCAAAACCTAAAATGCGTTATTAGCACGTTTTTTCAGTAAGGACGCTAAAAATCGCTATCTTAAGCTACCAAATAGCGTTTTAGAGCTAAAAACAAGCAAAAATGACAAAAAAGGTTTCCAAAGACACCGATTTCTCAGAAATATCAGCAGTGGAAACGCCAAGTTCGGTTTCCAAAGGCTTTTCAAGCGGCTAAAAATTAGTGATTTCTGAGCCAGTTTGGCAGTACTGCAGCCAGTACTGGTACTTGAATTTTTGGGTCGGGGGTTCCTTAATCTGTCTTGGGTTTGGCCACCGGGGGTGAGGGGGGTTTGGTCTTTCCAGCAAGGGGTAACCCCCCATACCCCCGTAGTACATGTATGCATGTTTGGAGACATGGGTTAGTTTTTCGGCTGAGGGGGTAGTAAATTTTCAAATCCTAAGGTGGGCTGAGGGTGTAGTGGAAGCTGATGCGAGGAGCCCCTTTTCCCCTGCCGGACTTCTCAGTGCATGACAGATAGATGTGAGCAAGACTGGTTTCAGCAGGTGCGGGTGGTGTCTAGCGGTCGACTGCTGTTGTGCGGGGAGTCGGGGGAGTTGGGCCAGACGAGTCACCTAGCGCCGGCGCTGCTGCATTCGCTGGACCATCTGCCAGTGCACACCATGTCTGTGGCCACCATCTTCTCTGGCTCCAGCTTCAGAAGTCCCGAGGAAGCGGTCTCTGAAATTCTGGCCGCCGCCGCCAAGTCCGACAGCAACGGGTGCGTAATGGATTTTTTTTATTTTTCTTCATTCAGTCACTTGTTGGGTGCCTATTGTGTTTCGAATCTTTCATATGACAGTCAGGTACACTTTGGCCTTTTTATTTGCTAATAATTAGCTCGATTGGGCTTTTGTTAGGGATACATAACTAATTGCTGATGAAGCCATCCATAGATGGCTATTGTATGAGCGCACCTTTTTGCCATGCTTTGAACGCCTAGCTATCTATATCTAAAACTATCTGTTGCTGCGAAGCTAGCTATAAATAACTCCATTAGCTAATACAGTGACAGTTGGATAAAAAATAGCCCAATTGGGCTAATACAGGGTGTCCCAAAAATATAAGTTTTATTTTTGCTGCCATTTCCTCAAAATTTGTCCAAATTGGCTGAAATTTGAAATGTACAAGGTGCCAAAATAAGGGCGATTCAGTGCGTTAAAGTTTGGTGGAACAGCCTTGATTGACTCAATTCTGAGAAATTCAGGAATATGTGAAATTTGTAATTTCAATGCCTGCAGTTAAAGTTGAAACTGTTCTCTTTTGCTGTTATTTCCGCAAATGTTTGCCAAATGACCTGAAATTTGCAGCACCTGTGGGACACGTTATGTGACAAAATTTCGGCATGTTCCTGCTTCCTCCAGGGGAGTCTCGTTTCCTCCATTTTCAGTTTCCTCTGTTTTAATATAACTCTGGTTTATTATGACTATGTGAACTGGCGTATAGCGCCAGGCTTTCTCTGTTGGAAACAACTACACACATAACAAGCCAGAACATGTAGTGTACAGGAAAAACGGCAACAAAAGCATACAGTACAGAGAGTAACCAGAGGTGAGCCGCGTCGTTGGCTCAGTGGGTAGCTCGCTGCCTCTGAGTCACGGCGGCCCCTGCATCCCTAGCGGTTGTAGTGGTTCATCCTCTCGGCGCGGCAAGTTTCTTGCTGCAAAGAGTTGGTCGTCCGCACAACGCTCCACCCAAGCCACCGAAAACTGGTTACAGCGAGTAGGTAAAATGGGAACCAACTGGTTCTGCCGTTGCACCGAAAGCCACTCCAAAAAGCATGCCGCGTTGGAGTGAAGATCAACGACGTCAGGAGCCGTCTGAGTGACCAGCGATAAGGCCAATACCGGTTTAGTTTGGATGCGCCGGGCGGCCGTTGGGAGCTGTCGGCACCATGAGGTCACCACGCCAGGCACTTTCTTAGTACCTGGCGCCCAGCAGTATGGCTAGAGTGGCTTGGCAGTGAAAGAAGGGCAAACGTCCGAGATGACGATATCAGGGGTAACGAAATGGAAATGCAGGTCTGATCGTAGGGCTGTACATCGTACAGCCCCCGCCACATCGGATCGGAACCACAGGTGTACACACACTACACTGACTTGACTGAGCTAATTTTGGTCCACTTGTTTTCGTTTCGTTTCTTTTTGTAATTTCCGTTCTAATCGCCCTTTGCTGGGCAGCCTTTATTGGGCCGCTGGCGGGGCCAGGCCTTTCCGATGTGTGGGGGGCCTTACGGCCCTATGATCAGACATATGTGGTCCATTTCGCGACCCCGTGGTTCGTCATCTCAGACGTTTCCCTTCTATCACTGCCAGCCACTCTAGCCATGCTGTTGGGCGCCAGGTACTAATTGAGTGCATGGCGCATTAACGTCATCGTGATGTCGGCGCCCAACGTCCGCTTGGTGCGCCCCTGGTGTGTGAGAGGCCCCAGGCCTATCGGTTTCCATGGACAACTCCTGACGTTGGTGATCTTCTCCTCCAATGTGGCATGCTTTGGAGTGGCTTCGGTACAATGGCAGATTCAGTCGGTTCCCATTTTACCGACTCGCTGTCACCAGCTTTCGGTGGCCTGGGTGGAGCTGTGCCGATGACCAACTCTTTGCGGCAAGAAAGATGCCACGCCGAGAGGATGAGTGCATGATGTCACGCAAAGCGGCTTTACAGCCTAAACCACTACACCAACTGTGCCAGCTGCCAGGCCCTTGCCGCCACTCTGTCTGGCCCCTCACTCAACTGAATCTTCCAAACAGGTTAATCGGTAACTTTCTACACTCAAAGGAACAACATGGAAGGCACTAAAGCAGTCTTACAGTATATATTACAACAGAGCAAACGGGACTCCTAACAGGAGTGGACTGGAGGAATTGGGGAATGTAGAAAATTGGAACAGAGAAAATGGGAATGGAGGAAATGTGAACCAAGGAAACGCGAACAGGGGAGATGGAAAGAATGGAGGAATCAGGGAATGTAGAAAATGGGAATGGAGGAAATGTGAACCAAGGAAACGGGAACAGGGGAGATGGAAATGGGAACAGAGGAATCGGGGAATGTAGAGAATGGGAATGGAAGAAATGTTAACCGAGGAAACGGGAACAGGGGAGAGATGGAAAGAATGGAGGAATCAGGGAATGTAGAAAATCGGAATGGAGGAAATGTGAACTGAGGAAACGGAAACAGTGGACATGGAAATGGGAATGGAGGAATCGGGGAATGTAGAAAATGGGAATGGAGGAAATGTTAACTGAGGAAACGGGAACAGGGGACATGGAAACGGGAACAGAGGAATTGGGGAGTGGAAAAAATGGGAACGGAGGAAACGGGAACAGGGGACATGGAAAGCGGAATGGAGGAATCGGGGAATGGAGGAAATAGAAACAGAGGAAACGGGAATGGGGGAAATGGAAACTGGAACAGAGAAATCGGGGAATGTAGAAAATAGGAATGGAAGAAACGGGCACAACAAAATTTCATGTATTAAGATATATTTCTATAGGTATTGAAATTACAAATCTCAGGATTGGGCTAGGCCTGGTTCCTCAAACTGTAACACGCAAAATCCCCCTATTTTTGGCCTATGGTTCAATTTTCAGTCAATTTGCTATAAATCTGTTCGGAAATGGCAGCGAAAGGAAATGTTATCACATTTTTTGGGACGCCCTGTAGCTAAACATGGCTAAGGTCCTATGACTGTCTGGTCGTTTGTGTCAAAGTCAAAGTTTACTGGCATGTTAAGAGTCAGTCTCTGATTCGATCGAGTCTCCACCCTTATCCCTATGTCAAGTTGAAAATCGAACTTTTGCGTAGAGACCTGTGCGTTGGTGTATTAAGAGGCATTCATGAGTTATGTTAAACCTTCAATGGGTTTATGGATTTGACGCTCCATTCCCGAGATACAAGCCGCCAAAAATCGGCCCGCTTAACTATGGGACCAAAATTCTCAACTCTAATTTCTTTCGTACCAATAAGAGTTGGGACTAAAAAATTGGGGATTTTAGGTAACTTTTTGAGTAGTAATAAGAATTTTTGGTCCAAAATTAGTTTTGAGTAAAATTTTTTTTTGCAACCACCTTTGGCCGGTCCTAGCTCGTCTGGAACCCCCTACACAGTTTTTTTATTTCAGAATTTTGTAGCGCTATCAATTTGCCAGACTATGGTGTAAAGCATTTTGGGCTGCGACCCGACATTCGTGAGATATTCGACTCTGAATGGCCAAAACCATGCATAATTTGCTAGTTTTGCAGTACACAAAGCTATGATGCCGGATTACTCTCATTATAATAAGAGTTGGGACTATAAAATTGGGGATTTTAGGTAACTTTTTGAGTAGTTTAAGAATTTTTGGTCCAAAATTATTTTTGAGTAAAAATTTTTTTGCGACCACATTTGGCCAGATCTAGCTCGTCTGGAACCCCCTCCACAGTTTTTTATTTCAGAATTTTGTAGCGCTATCAATTTGCCAGACTTTGGTGTAAAGCATTTTGGGCTGCGACCCGACATTCATGAGATATTCGCCTCCGAATGGCCAAAACCGTGCAGAATTTGCTAGTTTTGCAGTACACAAAGCTACGGTTTTGGCCATTTGGAGGCGAATATCTCACGAATGTCGGTCGCAGCCCAAAATGCTTTGCAACAAAGTCTGTCAAATTGATAGCGCTACAAAATTCAGAAATAAAAAAACCTGTGTAGGGGGGTTCCAGACGAGCTAATGCAATCATAGAGGTTCTGATGTATGTACATAACCTATTTTTTACATTAAATCGGTGGTCTGAGCAAAGAATCACATACTATTGTTAGTTTCTTGTAGAGAGATTTCGTAGGTACTCAAAAATATAAATGGATTCAATTTGATTTTCGCAAAACCTAAGTGCCATATACTATACGGTACTCAAAAAGTTACCTAAAATCCCCAATTTTATAGTCCCAACTCTTATTATAATAAAAGTAATCCGGCATCGTAGCTTTGTGTACTGCAAAACTAGCAAATTTTGCACGGTTTTGGCCATTCGGAGGCGAAATATCTTACGAATGTCGGGTCGCAGCCCAAAATGCTTTACACCAAAGTCTGGCAAATTGATAGCGCTACAAAATTCTGAAATAAAAAAACCTGTGTAGGGGGGGTTCCAGACGAGCTAGGGCTGGCCAAAGGTGGTCGCAAAAAAATTTTTACTCAAAAATAATTTTGGACCAAAAATTCTTAAACTACTCAAAAAGCTACCTAAAATCCCCAATTTTTTAGTCCCAACTCTTATTATAATAAAAGTAATCCGGCATCGTAGCTTTGTGTACTGCAAAACTAGCAGATTTTGCACGGTTTTGGCCATTCGGAGGCGAAATATCTTACTAATGTCGGGTCACAGCCCAAAATGCTTTACACCAAAGTCTGGCAAATTGATAGCGCTACAAAATTCTGAAATAAAAAGAACTGTGTAGGGGGTTCCAGACGAGCTAGGGCCGGCCAAAGGTGGTCGCAAAAAAATTTTTTACTCAAAAATAATTTTGGACTAGAAATTCTTAAACTACTCAAAAAGTTACCTAAAACCCCCAATTTTATAGTCCCAACTCTTATTATAATGAAAGTAATCCGGCATCGTAGCTTTGTGTACTGGAAAACTAGCAAATTTTGCACGGTTTTGGCCATTCGGAGGCGAAATATCTTACGAATGTCGGGTCGCAGCCCAAAATGCTTTACACCAACGTCTGGCAAATTGATAGCGCTACAAAATTCTGAAATAAAAAAAACTGTGTAGGGGGGGTTCCAGACGAGCTAGGGCCGGCCAAAGGTGGTCGCAAAAAAAATGTTACGCAAAAATAATTTTGGACCAAAAATTCTTAAACTACTCAAAAGTTACCTAAAATCCCCAATTTTTTAGTCCCAACTCTTATTGGTACAAAAGAAATTCGAGTTGAGAATTTTGGTACCATAGTTAAGCGGGCCGATTTTTGGCGGCTTGTATCTCGGGAATGGAGCGTCAAATCCATAAACCCTTTGCAGGTTTAACATAACTCATGAATGCCTATTAGTACACCAACGCACAGGTCTCTACGCAAAAGTTCGATTTTCAACTTGACATACCAAGACTCGATCGAATCAGAGACTGACTCTTAAAACCTTACTTCACTATGCAGCGAAAAACAGGTGCCAGCATAAAACCAGCATTAGTTTCATACATGGGCCGGGGGGTAAGGGGGGTATACCCCTCCCCCTCGGCCGACCATACCCCTCCCTCCCCCACCCACCCCCCCCCTCCCGGAGGGAGGAAATTTTCGCTCATTTAAGGCAAAATAGGGGGGGTTTGCCTTTTTTCGGGGGAACCCCCCCCCCCCCCCCGAGGTCTCCAACCCCCCTCCGGATTTTTCCGGCCCATGTATGATTAGTTTGTTGTTTAACAATCAGTCGGTTGTGTGTTCAGCAGTGGTCCGTCGGTACTGTACATTCCGGCCATAGAAGAATGGTTGTCGGTTGTTGGTCAGGGGGTCTGGCACACTCTGCTCTCCGTGCTGCAGGAATGGCACGCGTTCACCTCGGTTCTACTCTTCGCAACGGCCCATTGCTCCTACCAACACCTGCCTGACCAAATCAAGTAATCTTTCTTTGATTCTTCTGCTTTTTGCAGGCATATGAGAAGGCAGCTGCTTGCTACCAACTTTGTTGCTTGAACCGAACATGTAACATATCATCCACCGCAAGTAGGACAGTTGTGTGTTTGGGTTTGAGCCAAAATCGGTGATCCCAGGTCAGGACTACCGCGATAATTTTCATGACGTCGGTTTTTCTACATTTTTCGCTCACTATAATAACTGCATTTGGAACTGGGATTTTTCTCTGTCAGCTAGAGTAAATCGCCTAATACAGTCAGGCACTTAACGCCGTTTATGGTACCGACACCATATAAGGTGCCGGTACCATATATGGTACCGGTACCGAGGGTAGTGGTACCATATATGGTACCGGCACCATATATGGTACCACCACAGTGCTCGAAGGTAGGGGTACCATATATGGTACCGGTACCATATATGGTACCACCACAGTCCCCGAGCGTGGTGGTACCATATATGGTACCGGCACTAAATATGGTACCTCTTCGAATAAGTGGAGTGGTGGTACCATATATATATGGTGCCGGTACCATATATGGTGCCACCACAGGCCCCGAACGTGGTGGTACCATATATGGTACCGGTACCATATAAGGTGCCGGTACCATATATGGTGCCGGTACCATATGGTACCACTACCCTCGGTACCGGTACCATATATGGTACCGGCACCTTATATGGTGTCGGTACCATAAACGGCGTTAAGTGCCTGACTGAAATAGTAGCCTAATAGTACCATCGCCTAAATCGGCATCGCCTAATAGTACTGTACCGAGGGATGCCTGCCATACCAAAATTGTACTAGTACTAAAGTCAATCTTTGAATTTATGTAGTACTAGTGCCATACCAAACTAAATTCAAACCAGCTCCTTCTATATTATACCATATCAAAATCAAACGCCTTTACCAGATAATTTTAGTACTAGAATTATGATTTTGGTAAGGCGTTTTCTGTTAGTACAGCACGTATCTTCGTGTATGTAACCTGCTGCCATTGATGTGTAACCGTTGACTGCATAGACAGACAGACAGCTTAATAATTTGGGTAAAGGTTGGTGTAGAGTTTGTATTATTTATTGGACCTGCCCTCAGGCGGGGCCATAAGCCAAGCTCGGCCCCTGCGTGCTCCCATCTTACTAGTGACTCCATTGTTCGCTGCTGTGCCGTGTGTATTGACTAGCTGCCTGTTCTTTTTTACTGTTGCACTGCCTCAATAAATTTGTTCTAACGCTAAGAGGTTTTGGGCTGTTGACACTTTGTTCCCTGCCTGTGAACTGTTTGTTCCCCTACAATGGCTTCTTCAAATTCTCCACCATTGGCTATCCTGAAAATGGATAATTGGGATCAGTGGAAAATGTTGGCAGAAAATTACCTCATGCACATCAACGCCTGGGACATTGTGTGCGGACAGGAACTCAGACCTGTGCTTGCCCCTACCCCAACTGGTACCACCATCGATCGATGTGGTTGCTCGCAACGAACAACAAGATGCTCAACAGCTGGAAAGGTACTGTAAACGTAGACAGTTAGCCATGTACAGTATGGTCAATGCTCTCTCAAAAGTGCTTCAACATCTAAAAAGCTCCTTTCTCAGAAGTTCGCAATCAAAGGTCTTAGACCAATTATACAGTTTTTCTTGGGTGTTCAGTTTTGTCAGATTGAAACTGGAATCTGGATGCACCAAGAAACTTATGCCAAACAACTTCTTGAATGGTTTGGAATACAAGATTCCAATCCTACATAGCAACCCTTAGCAGTTGCAACTGACCTGTGTGCTTGTGCCGAAGATCGAGAGAAAGCCAGCAGTGAACTCTGTCATTCCACTATCGGGTCTATCATGTACCTTTCAGTAGCTGCTTGTCTGGATTTGGCATATGCTGTACACTGTCTAGCCCAATTTAGCGCCAACCCTTCATCAGTTCATATATGCAAGCTGCCAAGCATGTAATGCGCTACCTGAAAGGAACGACTCGATTCGGACTGTTTTTCAACACAAATTCAACCTCCAGATCACCGTGTTTGCCGATGCCGATTGGGCAGGTGACCCTGACACACACCACTCTGTCAGAATATTTGTGTCTTCTTAGTGGAGGACCAGTCAGCTGGCGCAGCAAGAAGCAAACTTTAGTGGCCAAATCGATGGCTGAAGCAGAATTCATTTCACTGTCAGAAGCTGTGGCTGAAGTGAAGTGGATTCGTACTCTATTAGAAGAATTGGGATTACCACAAAGAAACGCCACTCCCATTTTTTAGGACAGCAGTGCTGCCGTCTCTCTTGCTACCAATCCTACTTCGCACCAATGTATGAAGCAGTTTGTTAGAGACTATGTATCTTCCGGATACGTCAAAGTGCAGTACATTCTAACAGATGAACAGTTGGCAGACCCCTCACAAAAGCCTTGCCACTTCCAGTTTTCTCTCAACAACACAAGGAATGGGTTTGAGCTTAGGTTAGGCACTCACATTTTGTCGTTCTCTGGTTCTGCCTTCTTCTATGACTTTTACCATCGTTTGCTGTTCTGAATTTTATTGTATTCTTGTAGTTCTGTTCTGAACGCAATTTGGATTTAATTGCCTGTGTATTAGCAACTTGTCCTCTTCTCGAATCTTTGTCCTCTTATTCGTTGAATTATCTAGCACTAGTGCTCTAACGCGGTAACAAGGAGGAGTGTTAGTACATTACGTATGTTCGTGTATGTAAACTGCTGCTATTGAAGTGTAACCGTTGGCTGCATGGACTGACAGCCTAATAATTTGGGTAAAGGTTGGCGTCCAGTTTGTATTGGACCTGCCTTCAGGCGAGTAGGCCCCCAGTAGTTTTTTGAAGAGTTTTGAATAGAAAATTACGATAAAGGTATAGCCAGATTTGTTATAAATGAGCTCATCAGAAAAGCAAAGAACCTGGATTTTAGCCAAAACGTGGACCTTTTTTCCTAATCCCATCCCCTCAACCCCCATCAGACCCCGCCCCTCAGGGTTTGAAAATTACCACACTCTCAGCCGAAATGGCTAGCCCATGTCGATTGAACAGGTTTCTAAAAACACCGATTTTCTTACATATATCAGCAATAGAAACGTCAAATTCGGTTGAAAATGTCAAAAGCGGAATTTAAGGTTATAAACTAGTGATTTCTGAGCCAGTTTGTTGGTACTGGAGCTGCTGCTAGTACTATGGTGCCAGTACCATAAACGGCGTTAAGTGCCGGACTGTAGTACATACATGTAGTTGTATTTTGGGCCTGGGGAGGGTCCCAAAATATTTAGAGGTGAGGGAGGGGTATATCGGTCTCAAGACTAGGTGACCCCACAATCACCCTAGTACATTGTGCAGTAGTAGCGTTTCCAACTGATTTAGGAGTTTATTCCGCTCAACGGAATCTTGCGAGCTCACTTCACCCACTGACGAACAGAGGACAAAGTTTTTCGAGCAGCTTCTACTGGTGGAACCTATGAAACGACCAACTCGTCGACGTTAGTTAGTTTTTCTCTACCTGCTTTGCCAACCAAACTAGCAAAATTTTTTTGTAGCCTTCAACTATAAGCCGCTACCCCCAGCCGTGCCAGAGCCGCCGCGTGACCTGTCAGAGGCGGAAATTCGTCAGCTACAAAAGAAAGAGCAAGGTCTACTGCGTCAGTTGCGCATTTTTCTGCGCGAAATGCTGGGCCGACTGATTCGCGACCGCCGATTTCTGATCTTCACCAAGCCGGTCGACCCGGAGGACGCGCCTGACTACGCAGAAGTGATCGCTGAGCCGATGGATCTGAGTCTGATGATGAGCAAGATTGATAGACACGCTTATTCGAGGGTGAAGGATTTCTTGGAGGACATCGACCTGATCACTGGAAATGCGTTGGAGTACAATCCCGACAGAGATCAGACTGGTAAGGGTGATTCATATATCTCGCGGGGTTTCGCCAGATCAGAACTTCCTTGACTTGTGGACTGATTCAGCTGATTTTGGATATGATACGTGGACATGCTTCGCATTTTACTGTTTCAAATTTCAGCAATTTCCATGCATTATAGTCCGCTCAAAAAATTAGCGACCTGGCGGTTTTTGCGAATAACTTTTTATGGAGACGTCAGAGCAACTTGAATCAAAGGGTCAAAGTTGTAAACAAGGTGGAGCTCTGGCCTGTAAATCCTAATCTGCGCTACGTTTACTCTGAACACCATACATGTAACAGATCATCCGCCGTGGGGGGGCGGGGGGTTGGGGGGTCTGGCGCCGGCCGGGGGGTCTGAGCCAAAATTTTGGGGGAGGGGGGTGGGCACTAAAAAACGCTCAAAAATTGAGAAAAATCGCAATTTTTGGCCTAAAAATCGCCAAAAATCGCTAATTTGGGCTGAAATACAGCTAAAAAGTGCTGTTTTGCAGGCGATTTTGGCAATTTTTGTGTGTGAATGTGTAAAAAATTGCAAAAATTTGCTCGAAAATTTACTTGCCAGAAAAATCGGAGGGGGGGTCAGTGAAATCGTCTCGGGGTGGGGGTCCCATCCGGGGGGGTCTGGCCTAAGTCGGGTGGGGGCAGACCCCCCAGACCCCCCTGTTACATGTATGCTGAACACCAATTTGCGCAACGTAAAAAGCTTTTTCCCTAATTCCGATGAATATTAGATGACCACAGAGTTCGAATCTAGAGTCTCTGGCGACCTCAATGATGCTTTATGACGCTTCTAGGTCAAACCGTTCCGAGATATGACCGGTTAAAATTTGTAAAAATCGCGAAAAACGGCGTTTTATGAAGATTTCATATAGAAGGGGGAAACATAGGCAGACCGATAGATTTGACTGAAACTTCCTGTATGGGGTATTCATGATCGCGTGGTCCATGGCTTTTTGAAATTTTGAGCCGCTTCTGTGCGAAACACCCCTTCTTCCCGCCGGTCGGGACCTGTTACATGTACAGTATGCATACAACATCCACAAATGGTGTAGCAGAAACTAAGTTCCATATCTACGTTTTCAGACAAACTGATTCGTCATAGAGCATGTGCTCTGAGAGACTCGGCATATGCCCTAATCGACACCGAACTCGATCCTGACTTCGAGCGCAAACTACAGGTACTATTAACACTTTCCAGCTAACTATAGTCCTTTCTTTGTAAGTGGTGTTCGTCTTCTTCATGTCAACAGTTCAGCTCGCTAAAAGAAACCATGAACAAATGATTTTCCACAGAGATTTCTCTTAAACGTGTGTCTGCACTTTGATTTCGTATTGCAACACTGTCTCAACTCAAATAGATAGTGAAACATTATGGAGAAAGAAACGATTAACTTTAATGATCTTCTAGAATACTAAGTTCAACTTTTATGTAGTTGTGCTAAGTTTCACAGTTACACGTTGCTAGAAAACGGGAATTTGCTTCCAGCTTTAGTTTGACAGACGGATCATTTACTGTACGTAGCTTGACGTCTCATTTAAAAAGGCGCGCAATGGCTGATCAATTGGTTCGCACCGGCCAGAAACAAATCACTGAGTCGGGTACATACTGTACATGGGCCGCAAAAATCCCGATGGGGTATGTGGTTTTTCGTTGGTGGGGGGGGGGTGATGGTCTGAAGAGTATAAAATAGCTTTCTCTAAAAAGGTGGCTAAATTTGTAGGGGGGTATGCCCCATTGTGGGGAGTTTGACCCAAAATTTTTCTTTTTTCCCAAAAAAGGTCGCCAAATTTAGCTCAGTCATGCTGTGCCATCTGATCCAGTTGATCCGAACCATAACCAGAACTTTAAAAAAACTGAAAAACAGGAGAAAATACAGTAGCAGTGTGCTGAACTCGCTCAGTTCAAACGTTTACAGTACCCGAGTCCGTGGTTTGTTCTTGACCGGCGACCAACCAATGGATTGGCCATTGCGCGCTCTTTCAAATGAGACCTAAGCTTAAAAGATCCGTCTGCTCAAACTAAAGCTGAAAGGAAATTGCCGGTTTTTGAACAACCTGTATTGTGAACATACTACAGGGTGTCTCAAAAAAATGATCACATTTCTTTTTACTGCCATTTCCGCAAATTTTGACCAAATAGGCTGAAATTTGAACCATAGGTGCCAAAAGTCGGGCAATTTTATGTGTTAAAGTTTGGTGCACTAGGCTTGACTCAATCCCGAGAAATTTCAAAAAAAGTGAAATTTGGTAATTTCAATTGTGAAAGTCGGTCACCGAAAAATGGAAACATTTCCTTTTCCTGTATCTTTTCTAATTTTTGATGGAATTGGATGAAATTTGGAGTGTAAGCGCAGAAGTTCAGGGTAATTCATGTGTAAAAAGTTGACGCATGAACTCCAACGCTATCGTTAGAGCTTAGGCGATAATGTAATGTAACGTTTTTTCGGTGACCGGCTCTTGGTATTGAAATTACCAAATTTCACTTTTTTTGAAATTTCTCGAGAATTGGTCAAACCTAGTGCACCAAATTTTAACACATAAAATTGCCCGAGTTTGGGCACATATGGTCCAAATTTCAGCCTATTTGGTCAAAATTTGCGGAAATCGCAGTGAAAAGAAATGTGATCATTTTTTCGGTGACCGGCTTTCACTATTGATTTAACAAATTTCACTTTTTTTGAAATTTCTCGGGAATGAGTCAAGCCTAGTGCACCAAACTTTAACACATAAAATTGCCCGAATTTGGGCACCTATGGTCCAAATTTCAGCCTATTTGGTCAAAATTTGCGGAAATGGCAGTAAAAAGAAATGTGATCATTTTTTGAGACACCCTGTACTATGTAACCAGACTTCACACTTTTACTCGTTCTTGCAGCAAGTGAGAGAGGCGCGCAGGCGTCGCGGTGACAATGGGGTCGACGTTCCACCACCGTTCCTGGTCACCATTCCAAAAGCACAGGCTGAGTTGAGTGCTGGCTTGAGCACCCAGATGCGCCGACACAGCAACGGCATCCGATACGCCACCAGAAGCCAGGACACCACCGAACCAACTCATTCTGTCTGTTGACATTGCAACTTCAGCTTATACTTATTGCTTTAGTTCTTTGTTCAGACTGACGATACACCGCACAAGATCGTTGAGACCGACTGTCCAGTGGCAAAAGCTGACGGAAAAGTAGAAGAACACATGGAATCGGCTGCGAGTTCAAGTGTGCCGGTGCGGGCAAGAAAACGGCGGGCCAAAACTGATCTTCAGTATGTGACAGTTTTTTCTTTCAGTCACTTAACCTGTTCTCTAACACGGGATGGGGGTGAGGGAGGGTGGGTCGGTCATATCTCCCTGGCCAGTAGGCGTTACCTTTTTTCGGAAAAACATAAATTTTGGCTAAACCCCCTCGATGGCCCGTACAATGTACCTCCTTCGAAATTCTGGTGACCTGAGCGACTTTATACTCTCCAAACGCCGCGCCAAAAAGTCAAATACCCCTCCGGATTTCCCCCATGTATACCTGTTGTTGTTTTGTGCTATAGGGCGATCTGGTGCCGACCGAAGCGCAGACGCTCTAAAGAAGAACTGAAGAACCGTCAACAAGTGTTGCACCGCCAGACTAGTAGAATCGTGAAGAAGTACAAAGCTCAGGTACACACCGTCTTCTTCATCTTACGTCTTCTATTCCAACCGCTGTGTCGTGCATACTCTTGTTCTTGTGTGTGTGCATCTATTGCAGTCTTAGGTAGGGCCCGACCGGATCAAACTTTTCAACTGGATCCGTTCATACATGGGCCGGAAAAACCCGGAGGGGTGTGGAGGTAGGTAGTATCGGGGGTACCACAAAAGTAAAAAACGCCTAAAAAGCGAAAATTTTCAGAAACATCACATTTTCATCACAAAACTACACTATTACACTGTAGTGCCGACAAAATTAGCAAAATCGAAGCTGCCCGGTAGTAAAACAAAAATAAAAATTAAACTAAAGAGCTAAATTTGTAGTAAATTTAGTAAATAGTAAAATAAAAATCCACTAGTAAAATATCAGTAGCTTTCAGAAGCGACTTTTCGTCTCAACCGCTAATTCGGCCAGTGCCAAAGGTTCCCCTCGAAAGACAGAGGAGTCTGAGTCATTGAAGGACAAGAGACAGATGACGCCTTCTCCTCCCGAGCAGTTGCCGGAGCCGGAACCGTTGGAGCTGGTGATAGAAGAGAGCAGCTTGCGTCTGTTGCTCCAGTTGGCCCTCGACAAAACGGTCGGGTGGTCGGTGGCGGGGTTGGACCGTTTGTCGGCCAGCTGCATGCAAATTATCGACAGCTACCGCGAGCGCTGGGATCGAAGTGAGTTGGCCAACGAACTGTTGGCTGCGGTGGAGAAGTTTGATTGAAAAAAAACGTTTCCTAAGGTTTATGTCGTTTTGTCTGTTTCTGGATATTTCTGACTGTGACCTGGTCAGTATGAGAGTACCAGATTCGGTGTTGGTACTGTATGTCGTACAGTGTTACTCACTGTCTTTACCTGTCTGTCATGTTGCACTGCCGGTTTGTAATCGGTGCTTTCGCGTCTCAATGTTACACAAGTATGCTCATATTTGGGAGCGGATATCATCTTCTGGTACTAAATCTTTTTCTCATTGTCACTTGTGCTCCTGTGAAAGACATGGGCAAAGCTGGCTGTCGGGTTAGAAGAAGTTAGGAATTTTGTGTAAAAAATCCGACAAAACTATACTCTAATAGATAGATGTAAATGAGCTCTAACTTAGATTAACTTTAAGTAAAAAACTTTGATTTTCAGTGAAAATCACGACTTCTTGACCCCCTACCCTCGGCAGCCAGCCCCTCAGCATTTCAAAATTCTATCTCTCGCGTGAGCCGAAATGCTAGCCCATGTTTGGCTCCCGTTGTGTTAATTACGGCAGAATATATTTTCGTGCCTGTGCGTACGTCGATTTATAGTAAATTTGTCGTGTGTAGAGATACTGCTTTCTGGGCACCTACAACTATGGACAAAGTATCTGTCAGTAAGCGCGGTCGCGCGTATCGGACCTTTCCCTAGGCTTTTAGTCCTAGCGCACAATGTTTGCAACATTTCTCAAACATTAAGGTAATAATTTGTATGCATAAGACAGGCCGATTAATTGACAGTAAAATTGAATGCTTGGTCTGTAGAATACAAGCTGCATGCTTCAGTTTACATTTGATTCGCGTAATTTTATCGGGAGACAGATCAATTAGTACAGTAAGGTTTCAAAAATCAATTTATCGACCCTTTTTCCAATATCGATACCGCGATATTTTCGATTGAAATTTTCGATATGGTTTGTGCGGAAGAGGAGGAAAAAACTTGTTTTCCTTTTTTGTTGTTTCCCTGCTTCTACAATTGATAAAAAAACAGTTCCACTAGCTCTCCAGCAAGCCTTAAATATCAGTTCTGAATGCACAAATTCTGTAGAGCTCGATTTCTCGCTGACCTTAGCGTGTTTTTGCTTGCCTAGAGTGATACTTATGTACGTACAATAGGTAGTCGATACTGTTCATCGGTTTCAATCAATCAATCTTTACTTCCTTTTTAAAGCCAGACACCTGTAAAACGGTACTTACAGTAGGCAGAAGCAGTAAAACAAATAAATAAAGCAATCGGATACCGGGATGGAACATTTTTGGGAGGGCATTACATAGAGCCGGAAGGCGGCCCAGCCCCTCTCATAGCTATAGCAAAGAGCAGTTGCGGATCCGTATTTCAATAAACTTTACTTACTAATACTTACAGGATCTTCACATTACCTCATGTGTTGCCTTGTTTATATGGTTTAGCTGTCTGTACTTGTAAGGCACAGACAGATATTTGCATATCGTTTCCCGTATGCTCTGTATGGTGTGCCCACCTCGCTTGTGCTCTGCCTTTTTGTTCGATGGCGTCTCATAATAAACTCCCCGTTGCTGGGCTCCGGACCGACCGGTTGCTGTTACCGTGTGGCGTTTCTGTTCTGTGGCAGTGAAGGATCGACCCACTTGGGTGTTACAGCCCACATGAGCTAATTAGCTGTGCCAGGCTGCTGTAGAAATGTATGGATACACAGCCAAATAAGGCATATAGCCTTCGTAGCCATGGAGTTATAGGTGACTATATGCTACCCAGATTTTCTCCAAATTAAGCCCCTGGTGATATAGGAGTACTGACAAATAAGTCAGCAGCGCAGCTATCGACAGTTGGCCAGATTGTATCCCTGGTACAGCTGAAAAGCCTGTTAGTCGGACGGCCGTGATCGAGGATAGTTGCCAACAGACAGTAAGTGGTTTCAGTATTGTGAAATACTCTGCTACAACATACTATAACAGTGCTTTTTATGCTATAACCTAAATATCTAAAGTCTGTTAAAAATTATTGGGATATGACGTTTTTGATTTTTTTCTCAAAAACTTTCCTCTAGACCGCCTTATAAGATTATAATGTACTTGTACCCAACGATCCCGTCTATATTATCTACTATTTATTCTTGTCCTAATTTGCCTATTAACTATGAAAATGGCCACGAACTAAAATCTGTCCGAAAACGTGCTTGAAATTTGATGCCGATACCAGATTTGGATTACTCAGAGACTTGCCGCTTGGAATTATACCATTGAAGCACTGGCATAACATACTCATCCTAGCAAAGTCCAGCCTGTTTGAGGCATAGATTTTATACTTTGCTGTAGTCAAAAGTAAAGAAACTTTCTCTTTAAAGCCTCCTTATAGCTTGAGAGCCTTCTGTGGTATTTTTGTTCCGGAAAGGATAAGCCGAAAAAAGCTTGACAGAACTGTTTCTGCAGACGATCCAGAATGTCACAGTTGATGGCACTGAATGATAGTGGTCATGAGCAGGGATCGTCGTCAGAGCGCACAGCTGCTGACCAGAGACCTACTGCTAATTCTGCTCCAGTAAAACAAGATCAACAGGAAAGTGAAGGGGACGATGAGGTATTATTACAATTACATACATTGTATGGGTCCTTTTAAACAAGTCTGTAGTAGGCTGCTTTCGATATGTTGCAGTTAGAATATATTGATTTGGTATGATGATTCAATACGCTACTGTTATTTTACTATAGTCTAGTAAAACAAAAATTAAGTGGTATTTTACTAGTAGTAGTAAAATACTAGTAAAAAGTAAAATTAAGAGCCAATAGTAAAGTAAAAATTAAATTAAATTACCAAAGGCTGCCAATAGTAAAATGGAAATTTTACGACTATTTTACTAATTTTTGGTGAATTCAAGCTAAAATCTTGATTAATTTTGCAGTAAAAAATGTGTGGGTTGACTTTTGTCAGTCAAATTTCACACATTTTGTGCCTAAAGTTCTGGACAAAACCAATTGTAGGAAGAAGATGAAGAACCAAATGATGGCCAGTTGACAGACTCTGATGCGTCAGATGAATTGGAAGAGAAATTGCAGCGTCGATTCTTCTTACGCGAGCACAAGCCGACAGTCAAACGATTCGAGTTTCAACTTCCGGATCCGAAGCCCCGTCCCACCTATGAGAGCAACACACCTCCCAGCTATGACAGCAGCTCATCGTGCGATGGCGAAGCTGTTAGAGTGGCGGTAACAGCAACTGTTTACGAAAATGCACACAAAGGAGTACAGACCAATTAGGAGATTTTCAATACATGATGCCTCATCCTACCAAACACCACACTCAAAATAAGTTTACACTGTGGATACACATGCTCTGCTAATATGGCTTAATTGCGGCGCTTATGAAATGCCTAAAGCCAAGACACACATCTACATGGACAGGACATACGAAACTGTATTACTTGTACAGTCAGGGAAATACAGGTGTAACAACAAATTGTCTATGGTACCAATACACACGCAAAATGTATATGGTACCTACCAGTGCAGGCACAGTTGGTGTAGTGGTTTAGGCCACCAAGCCACTATGCGCGACGTGGTACGTTCTTCCTCTCGGCGCGGCAAATTTATTGCCGCAAAGAGTTGGTCGTCGGCACGGCACAAAGCCCCATCCAGACCACCGAAAGCTGGTTACAGCGAGTAGGTAAATGGGAACCGACTGGATCTCCCCAAAGCATGCTTGTGTTGGACGAAAAGAAGATGAACGACATCAGGAGCTGTCTGAGAAACCAGCAATAAGGCCTATACCGGTTTAGTCCGTATGGCCGGGCGGCCGTTGGGAGCTGACAGCTCCGTGACGTCACCACGTCAGGCACTCTCTTAAAAGACACAACACCTTAAACTCAGTATTTGAGAAAGCTAGCCCCAGTCATCATCATGCCAGAACTCTGCCATTTCTGAAATACATACAACAAAACCAATTGTAGGAAGACGATGAAGCACCGAATGATGGCCAGTCAACAGACTCTGAGGTGTCGGTCAAATTGGAAGAGCAACTGCAACGTCGATTCTTCTTACGCGAGCACAAGGCGACACTCAGACGATTCGATTTTCAATTGCCAGATCTCAAACCCCGTTCCAGCACACCCCGCGGCGGCGAAGCTCCGCCCCCGAGATTCGAAAAACGTGACAGCATCGCTTTCTGCTCCCCGGCTCACAAGCGCTACAAACGCAAGCCGGAACTAAAGTTTGACCGAGAGGGATCCGGCACCACCAGCTCGTCAGACGTTCTGCTGGACAGGGTCAGGGCCAGTTTCTCCGATATTGACGACCCCACGTTCCTTGATGGAAACGTAAGATGACCATTTCTGTATCGGTCTTGTCATGACCAGACGTAAATTTGGGTTTAATCGCTGACTGGAATAGAGTAGGCTTGCGGGACCAACTCCCCCTGTTTGCCCCGCTTTGTCATCAACTCTATCAAAGAAATTGCCGACATTCAAACTCGTACTCAAGCTCAGACTAGATTTGCTTGTTTTGGCGGCAAATGCAAAGTTGATTTAGACTAGATCTAACTAAATTTTTACTGATTTTTACTTAAGTGGTGGCGTACTACTAAGAAGAGCTACATGTACATGTAGCAAATTTAGGCCACCACGTGTTTTATTTAGTCTTGGCCTCTCTACTGTACGTACGCATACCTCTCATACAAGCTGAAATTGCCGTCAAAGAGGAAGTAAAACTTGTAGGATCGGATGCACCCAGAAGCGACTTACAGATTACTGTTGCTAAGCAAATTTATTTTAAATATAATTAAGACCATATCTGAGAGAAATTTAATTTAATTATAATTTACTTACCACCTTTAATTAAGTTAAGTACATTAAGTATATTTCAAATAGACCTGATTTTGATGGCTAACACCTTCAGCTTTACTTCGAACTAAGCAAGGATGCTGTAACAGTTATCTAAAATGAAAACCAAACGAGGGTGTCACACACAGGTTAAGTCAACAACAGTCATGGGCAAAGGGAGCTGAGGGCGAGGGGTTTACCCACCTCAGGCAGTGGTCTACCGCCCCTCAGGCTACCGCTACCCCCCTATGGATGATTTTGAAAATTATTATGATAAAAATATGTCCAGGTACAGTAGGTGTGAATAAGCTCAGACTAGCATATTTCAACCTATTTAAACAAAAATAAGTAAAAAATCTTAATTCTAGCGAAAAATCGGACTTTTTGGCTTACCATCCTCTCAAAGCCAGACGCCGTTAACCCCATCCAGCCAGCCCCCTCAGAATTTGAAAATTTATCAACCCTCAGCCGAAATGTTAACCCCTGGCTATCAACAGTGACAATTCGTCAGAATTAAAACCTCAATCTCAAGAGGCTTTCCAGTCAGTTTCTGCCTTGCATTCGCAACAATGCCTGTGAGACTGAACATATGCTATCGCATAGCAAAACTGGCTGAAAAGTACCTTAATATTTACTGTTAGCTCGGTGGATAAATTGGAGTAGTTTATTTTGTTGGAGATTAAGAGAAACAAGCGCAAAGACGAAAGGCGGTGGGCAGGCGGGCAGAAAATTGTACTGTAAGTATGGCTTGCCATGAAAGGTATAGATACCGAAAGCAAACACTCACGCAGCACTTGCCTGCTGCAAAAAAGGTTCAGCAATAGCTAGGCTTGTGTAAGGAAATTAAGTATATTTTAAGTAAATTAATTTTGGTAAGTATAATTTACAAATTATAATTATAATTATCTTTTTCTGTTTTCATAGAAATTTAATTTAATTATAATTTACTTACCAAATAATTTACTTGTAATATAATTAAAATTATAATTATAATTTACCTAGCAACAGTATTACAGATTCCGTTTTCGTCGTTCTGCATTGTGAAATTAGATGCTTAATACTGCCTCTGCTCTGCCCTATCTACGCTTTCTGAAACTCTTATGCCGACACAAGCACGGTGCAATATTTTTGTTTAACCGGATTAACAAATCACTTTACCATATAAATTTCGAAGTTAGAACCACAAATCTCTTGGTATAGCTTTTTTCCCAAAGGCGAATATCTGGGTTATTGATTCATGACTGTGCTCACTAGACTTTTTGCTAACAAACTACTGTAACTATCAAACTGGGGTGGCCGGGTTCCAGGTACCCACAGGAGACTATGTGAATTGAGTCTTGACTCAGTTTTTCTGGCCGCTAAACCGACGCTCGGCCCAGATGTTTGCCGATGGCGTTGCCAACGCAACAGAATATTGTGAGCCGGCCCACGACCAGTGATATTTAAGAAGTAAATGTTAATTATACCCAACGGGCTATTTTCTGGCTGAAATAATTTGGACTGTAGAGCTTTGCCCTATAGGCAACGCGCATACACAACTTCCTAATAATAGTAATGGCGTTGTTGGGCCAGTCCAACTCTAAGTCCAGCAGTAATAATAATAATAGTAGCAGCAGTAGTAGCGGGTCGAATGACGACCAGTTTCTAATCGAACCGGAACCATGCCCAATTGTGAGAGAGTTGTAGTATACGGTATCGCATGACCGCTGACACTCGGCTGTCGGTTTAACCCAATGGTTTAGGTCAAGTTTGACTCAGTGGGTGGTCTCAGCCATCACGTGCAGTCGCTGAAAGAGATGGTGCTCTTTCCACTGCTGTACCCGAAGGTCTTTGAGAAGTTTAAAATCAGTCCGCCGCGAGGCGTCATCTTCTATGGACCACCTGGAACCGGCAAAACACTGGTGGCTAGAGCGTTGGCTAATGAGTGCAGTCAAGGGGATAGGAAGGTAACTGATTATTGTTTAGTTGCTTATAACAGTCAGACACTTAACTTGTATACAGTAGCGGTACGTACCTTGCCAACGGACTTGGTCAAAGAGGTGGTTACTGTAGCTGGGTGACCCCTACGAGTCGGAGGCAGAGGTCCGAACTCCACTAGAGGGTTACTGTACATATGTCTAGGTGGCGTTTTTCGTGCGCAAAGGAGCCGACTGTCTGAGCAAGTGGGTGGGGGAGTCTGAGCGCCAACTGAGACTTCTGTTCGACCAGGCCTACACCATGCGACCCAGCATCATCTTCTTCGATGAACTGGACGGTCTGGCGCCCGTCAGAAGCACCAGACAGGATCAGATACATTCCAGGTCTGCTCTCTTCTCTTCTCTTCTGTGTGCTGATTGGTCCGATCAACTAGCTCTAATAACAGACACCTACCTACGCGATTGAAATTTGTACTGAACAATGTTTTATGTTTGTTCTTGTTAGAGATGTTCCATGGAAAATTTCCAATGGAAAAAAAGGAAATTTTCCGGAAAATTTCCGGAAATTTTCCTAGGGGGTCGGAAAAAAATGGAAAAAAAGGAAAAATATTCGTTACTGCTTTTTAATGAACCTGACGCGTTTAGCGCTCTTAATGCGATCAAAGAAACGTGAATCAGGTCTATTTCTAGTTGCATTTCCGTATTAGGTTCAGTTTGTTCGGCAAGCTCTCACTTTTGTTCCTGATTAAGTAGTCAGAAGATAAATTCGGCGCCCACAAAATTTTTGCAAGTAGGGATGCAAATGGTATCCGGTATTATTTGGTATTATTCGGTATTATTTGGTATTTTCTAGGTATTTGGTATTATTTGGTATTTGGCATTTTTCTATACCAAATAATACCAAATAGTTTAAATAACTAAACAGAGCTTTTAAGCGATAAATTCTGCTCTCTTTACCGTTTCTGAGCAACAAAACAAGAAAGAATTCTGACCAGTTTAGCTTAACAAACAACCATTCATGGAAAATTCTCAAAAAGTGGGAGGGGGCCCCCATGAAACGACGCAAGGCGATTTTGGGGGAAGGGGAGTCCGAAAAATCGGGATTTTGGTACGACGTCGTTTATGGACGGCCCCTTTATCGAGACCGAGCCTAGACCGCAAACGTCACAACGTGCTTGTCCATTTCCCGAGTAACTGAAAAACCATCAAATTCTGCTCGTTTTCTTTCTCGGCATGAGTAGATTTCTTTTAGATGCAACAAAACTCTTCGCTGAGGCAAAACTTATATATTTTTGCTAAAAAAAACAAAAAGTATGACTTTGCGCTCATTCCAAACAGCTAACGACCTGTTTATCAACTATTTGGAATTATTTGGTATTATTTGGTATGGAAAATACCATCTGGTATTTGGTATTTTTTATACCATTTGCATCCCTATTTGCAAGTGATAAAATGGATAGATAACGGAAAAACGTATAGAGGTTTGTTCAGTTGTTGAAAAAAGAAGACGAGAACACTTTTTCTTTGAAAATTTACGCTGCAGTTTTAGTGCCTAAAATGGCGTCAGGACGTCAAAAAGAACGATGTTACGTGGTCTCATTTTACCGTTAACAGAGGAAGGGAAGAAAGTTGCTTATTGTTGTTACTGCTTCCGATCTCGATACATAGGCTGTTGTTGCGTTGTTAGCTTCCGATACATTACATGTTTGCAGTCATTTGTCGGTTGAACTCTCTTGTCTGGTCTGAATTAAACTCTATCTGTTGTTAAAAATATTATAATCCATAGAAAAAACAAAAAAGCTGTCTAGAATTATCTAGGACCTGCAAGGAGCCCATTTTTGACGTTTTCTCAAATTTTTAAAATTGGAAAAATATTATGGAAAATTTCCGGTAAATTTCCGGAAATTTTCCGGAAAATTTCCGGCGGACATTTTTTTCCGGAAAAGGAACATCTCTAGTTCTTGTCTAGTACCTAGTAGGGATCAAACAATGTCGGAAAACCCAATACCCAATATTTTTTTACGTAGGAAAGGTTTGGGGAGGGGGTTGGAGTCTGGCGCCAACCGGGAGATCTGAGCCCAAATTCTAGGAGAGGCTACTGAAAAACGTTCAAAAACCCTAAATTTTTTGGTTAAAAATAGTAAAAAATCGTTAAGTTGGGCTCAAACACAGCTAAAAGGTGCTGTTTTACAGGCTATTTTAACAATTTTAGTGCCTGAAATTGTAAACAAACTGTAAAAAATTACTTGCCAGAAAAATCGGAGGGGAGTCAGAAAAGCGGTCTCTGGGGGTCCCATTCGGGGTGTGTTTGACCTAAGTTGGGAGGGGCAGACCTCCGGACTCCCTAGCTGGAACAGCTGAAAATCCCAGGGCTGATGTTAGATTGTTTGATCGCAGACATTCAGTTGTTTCAGCATCGTGAGTACGTTGCTGGCGCTGATGGACGGGCTGGACCAGCGCGGCCAAGTGGTGGTGATCGGCGCTACCAATCGTCTCGATTCGTTGGACCCGGCGCTGCGACGCCCCGGGCGCTTCGACCGCGAGTTCGTCTTCGATCTGCCCGACCGAACGGCTCGTCTGGAAATCTTGAAAATACATACCAACGGTAATGAATTGGCTAAGAGAAAAAATTAAAGATAAATAAATTATTGAAAGATTGATGTAACGTTTATTAAGATAGCTTGCTTGCTTAGTTCCTGAGATATTTGTCCTCAAAGTCAAAACAGAGATTTTGGCAATAAACAAGAGTGATAAAGAACAACCCAGCAGATTTTTTTCTTTTGCAACTATGAATCTCAACCGATTTCAATGAATCCTTTTTTGAATGAAAGACTGATAAATTCTTCAAAGATTGATGCAATTTTTATTGAGATTCACAGTTTAGTTCTTGAGATATTTGCCTTCTAAGTCGAAACAGATTTTGGCAAAGAACAAGAGCGATTCCGTTGCATTTCATAATAAAGCAGATTCCTACTGCTGGGGCTACTGATACTTTAGAGTTGAAGTAAACTGAGTTTCTGTGTCACCAGTAAAGCCTTCAATAGCCCTTAGCAGTAGCAGGGATCCGTTTTATTACGATGTGCAGAATAATAAAAAATCCCTCTTGTTCACTGCCAAAATCAATGTTTTGTATTTGAGATCGAAATATCTCAGGAACTAAGCAGAATACATTAATGAAAATTTCAGCAGCCTTTTAAGGATTTATTTATCTTTCATTTGAAAAAGGATTCATTCAAATCGGTTGAGATTTGCGGTTGCTATGCTACAGCGAAAAATCTGCTGGGTTGTTTTTTTTGGCACAGCACCCTGTAAAAATATTTGGAACAAAAGGAAAAGCTGCAAAACATGGCTGTTCGCTCAACTTGAGCAAGTAGCAGTCATTTGAAAACTTATTCAAAGTTTTGCGTGCCGCTGGTACTGGGAAAAGAAAGTTGGATATACAGTAGATGTCACTGAAATACATAGTAACTGCAAAAAACTGTTAATACTGCTATAAAATATATTTCCTGGTATTCCCGGTATTTCTCGGTATTAACATGCATTTTGC
>JASANB010001019.1:0-12295 GCA_030248155.1 Sabatieria punctata | reverse complement strand
AAGTGAAAACACCGGCGTGTAGCCAACGACCAGTTCTATCTCCCCTGAAAGTATGGGCAAAATGCTGAACTGGACCAAAAATATTTTTTCGACTTTTTGAAATACCCCTTAAAATCCACGCTATTCATGTGAGCATGAATCAATCGGCTCCAAACTTTGCTCGAATAGTTGGCATGGTAAGCCCTATGCTGAAAATATGAGCCCGATCGGTTCAAGTACGCTATTCCACAGGTTCAAAATGTCCAAAATCACGTTTTTGAATGTAAATACCGCAAGGGGTATCGGAGAGCAAAAATACCGCAGTGGTGGTGTTTTCTACTGAAGACCTATCGATTCATCACAAAAAGTATAGGTAAGAAAATTTCATGTTCCGCCCTTATTAGGGAACCCGCATGGTTTTTATAAATAAAATGGCTCTTAATGTTTACCACAGCTCCTTGTGCAAAATCCTGGGTACGCTACCGTAGAACATTGGTACCTCCCGGTTTAGGCTCCGTGTCCCAAACATCATTTGCCGTTAGTAGTCTGACTATCTCAATTTGCCAGACTGTCCAAGTGACATGGCAAGCAAAGGCCAAATTGATGGATGAGATGAGGCCAAATTTCGAGCAAATCGAATTGCACTTTTTCTTTTGCTAGTCCCATTTTGAAAGAGTCTGAACCATACTTAACGAGCGATCAGTGACTTCTGATTCTGACCCGCTGGGACTGGTTTGGCGTACTGTCAGTCAAGTTTGTAGTTTATCTTGGCCTTTTCAGTCCTTCCGCACCGGTTAAGAGAATCCAGTCATCTCACAAAAGGATAATGCTGCTCAACCATCCCGACAGAGGTAAGCGGCTACTTGTCTTCGATTAAAAACTGCATGTACGTAGATAACAAATGTAGATAAATGGCGACCAAACCTTAGCTGTCTTGCACACACCGACAGCATTGTTGAGGGTTGTTGTTTGTCTCTTCCTGCTCTATAGCAGTTGGCTACTCCTGGTGCCAAGTAGAGAAAATTAAAACAACGACTGTCTAAGTTACAGGTTGGCTCCCCGTATATCGCGGCCAAGATCAACGAGGCCAAAGACCTGCTGGAAACTCATCACAGACGATAAGAGAGAAAGAAACCTGCTAACTGTTGTTTTGTTTTGGTGCCGCTGCCTGTCTGTGTACCAGTGCTCTTCTAATAGTTCAGTCTAGAGAGATAAAATGCGTGCGACCAAAATACGCGTGGCTTTACTAGCACGGCACCGCATTAGTAATAATTGAACCAGCATAAAACCATCTAGGCACTTCGGCTCACCGGTTAAATTTTGAGAAATAAACATTATATAAATCCACAGTACAGAACCAAGATTAACCACAGAACGCAACTGTTACAGTCAGGCACTTAACGCCAGTTATCATACTGTCACCATGTAAGGTAGATGGTACCTAGGCTAGTGGCACCAGGGTACCCCTCACGTTTGGGTCTGTGGTGGGTACCTTACCTACGGTGCCGGTACACTACCAGACTCCCAACGTGGGGGTACCTAAGGGTGCCACTACCTGCAGTACCGGCGCGCCTTTATAAGGAGCAGAACCATATAAACGACGTGTTAAGTGCCTTGACTGTAGCCACTACATAGGCGGATTTACTCTTCTGACACTCTGGGTGGCAATGGCACTTGCTAAATGGCTATCAGCGCAGACTGGTAAAGTGCCACCGGTTGGTGTGTTCACTTTGCCAGTGCACAAAGTCTAAGTTGTGTGGTTGGCAGCTATTTCGAAAGTGCCAGTAGTCCACCCCAGGTAAGAAGTAGAAATCGGCCTTTATAATTGATTCGAAGCACCGTACTTGCCCTAACCTTTTCCCGTACTACAGTAGTACTACTGACCAGAAAGGCAAGCAAATAAATCTACAATAACAACAAAACTGTCTGGCAATGCTTGGGTGCAGTTGAGCGAATTATAATCATGGTAGACATCAGGGCTCGTTGCGCGGTATCTCCTGCACCAACGCGTCGACGTTGGAGTCGTCAATCACAACGAACTGTTTGTTCTTTTTGGAGAACATGTACACGTCGCCGGTGAACATTTCGTACCAGAACGCGTGCATGTTGACTTTGCGCGACTCTATGAACGGACGCACCACCCGGTGCGATACCACGTTCTCCAGTTGTTGCAGTGTGTTGACCTGCAAGAAAGAGAGTTTTCCAGTCAAACCATACAGGTTGTTCAAAAACGGCAATTTACTTCCAGCGTCAGTTTGAGCAACGATCTTTTAGCTTTCGATTTCATTTGAAAGAGAGCGTAACGGCCGATAGATTGGTTGATCGCCAGCCAAAAACAAATCGCTGAGTCGGGTACTGTAAATGTTTAAAGGGAAGGAGTTGACCACACTGCGATTTTCTGTTTTGTCAGATCTTTATTGTTGTTTTTATGGCGTTTGCCTCAAACTCAGAACGGGAGGTGAGTGCTAAGTTTTGCACAAACAAGGGCGCGTCTCTTAGCAACTATTATTCAAAATCCGAATGCTATACTTTAAGAAAAGGTGGTAAGAAAAACCCAAGTCTATGAGGGGCTAAAAGCGTTTTCAAAGGGGCTCCACTTCAGTTGAGAGAATCCCTACAAAGCTTACCACACGCTTCTTTCCGAATTTGAGGCAAAATCCATGAAAAAACATTAAAAAGAAAACAGGAGAAAAAGGCAGTGGTGCTGAACGCCTTCACTTTAAACATTTACAGTACCTGACTCAGTGGTTTGTTTTCAGCCTGCGACCAACCCATCGATCTGCCGTTACGCTCTCTTTCAAATAAAATCGAAAGCTAAAAGATCGGTCTGCTTAATCTAAAGTTGGAAGTAAATTTCCATTTTTTTAACCACACTTGTGCATGAGCGTCCCAGCGGGGTAAGGGGAGACGAAAATAAAACTCTATAAATGCTTCCAGAAGCTGCCTTTAAGTCACAAAAATCAATTTTGGAAACTACACACCGTTGGTCAAGGCAACTGAATCCCTAATTCTCATCGAAAACTTCGATTTTTGGACAAAATTTTGGTTTGAAAACTAGTTTTGAGATTTTTAATTCCGAAATTTCTATTAAACCGAAAATTCCGATTTTTTAGAGAAAAAATTGCCGAAAATCAATATTTCCCGCTGAAAATATTCGCCAAGAGCCAGGGCAACTACCATACATGTAGTTGGGGAGTTTAGTCCTCAGGTCCGATTTTCGCACAAAACCCCAAAGCTAGACTCTGGGGGTTCTGGAACCCTCAAACCCTATGTTGTGTTAGAAAGTATAAATATTAATAGCACCCAAATACTAACTGGCGTCCAAGTTAGGGTTTCAAGACTGTTTTCAGACCGAAATTAGGGTTTCAGAAGTGCTAACCAGATTTCAAGACTGTATAAACATTATTCAGGGTTTCAAAAGCCCCAATTTAGGTTAGCACTTTAGGTTGAAGCAGGTACAGCTGCCATTATATGATTACCGATACCATATAGTATCGTGATTTCTCGGACTGCAGATGGCTACATAGCTAATAGTGACTCTTCGCCATGTATAGCTACAAAATAATTGGGCTATAATGCCCTGACTGTAACGGTGCATTGAGAATAATAATCAGACTTGAGAGAGTTTGTCGGAGTCGTCCAGCTTGTTGTCAGGGTCGATGTGGGCCTCGAAGGCGAGGGACGGAATATCTTCGATGAACTTGAGCGCCTTTCCCTCCTTCAGCTGGTGGAACTTTTTCAGCGTGTGAACTCCGTGGCGCACCAGCCACAGGTCCAACGGCGAGTTGTCGCGCAGAGCTTCCGGGTGCTCCAGCATCTCGTGCAACGTGTGCATCGCCTGAAGCAACCCGACTTCTAAATTCTGCCTCCCCACCGCCATCCACCGTCGGCATAAAGCCCAGCTCAGACTACCGAAAGCTTTTGACGCGAGTAGGTAAATGGGAACCGACTGGAGCTGCCTAAGCACCTGAGCTACAATAGCAACCACACACGTGTTCGGACATACGTATGGGAACGGGGACAGCTACATTGAGACCCGCCCAGACTGACACCGAGCATATGTTTAGGCTAGTAGTGAAGGCAGTAAAGGTTGGGCCCATAGGTGGCCTAACGAAAGCGGCTTCGGCTCCGACCGGACAATCCATCTACCGAGCCACCGCTAGTCTTACGCACAAAATAATACGGCACCAACATAACGACAACACAAGCAAAAGATGCCAATAGATGTTTGTTCAGAAGTAAATTATTTTCAAAAGCACTAGAGATTAGGAAAGCAAGGATAATAGTAAAAAAGTGACCCTGCAATCGGAGTGACCAGTGACGAGAACGTGTGGAAGTCCGGCTCGTTTGCAACAGAGCTCTAGGGCGGCCGTCTCTGGTTGAATGCAGATTTCCGACCAATTCGGGTAGCCCCCTAAACAGTACAATTCTATTTTTTCACAGAGATTAGGGAAATCGCCGCACAACACCCTGCATGGAGCAGTGGGATTAGCCACCAGCTAGAAAGCCCCAGAATACAAGTACTAGTAGCTTTCCAGCATTTAACAAATACAAAATGTCTCCGCAACCAGTATTTTTGGCATAAAATGCCTTTCGGTTTTGTCTTTTTGTCCTTTTATGCTCGTTTTTACTTCTTAAACACTAAATGACTGCTTAAAATTGCGATTTCATTAGCTTTATTACTAAAAATAAATGTGATAAAAACGTATTTTTGGACGTTTCCAAATTTTCGACCCCTAACTGGGCAAAAGCCCAGCCCCCCCACCTGGCAGGCAAAGCACATTGGTGCCCGCTCCCACGACCGCACTCATTACAAGCAAGCTACCTACCGTAGTTGACGACGTGAGGAATAAGGTTTCCGGCGTTTCGCACAATGTACAGGTCTCCAACGTCGGCACCGGTCAGTCTGGCCGGCATCATTCGTGCGTCCATGCACGTGAACAACAGACCTTTGGGCTGGAAACAATCCGTTATATAAAGATCTTCCAACCATACATGTAACAGGTCATCCGCCGATGGGGGGAGGGGGTGGGGGGGGGGTCTGGCGCCGGCCGGGGGGGGGGGTCTGGAAGCAATGGGGGGGGGGCCCCCCCCGAACAAACATCGCTTGTTGGCCATCCCCCCCGCTTATTTTGTTACTGCGATTGTTTTTTTTGTTGGTTTTTCGTTTTTTTGTGCTCTAAATTGCCATTTATTCGCTTTCCTGGGTTGCACCCGTTATATAAAGATCTTCCAACCAATACACAATACAGTCATGTCTCGGTAATCCGGACAAGTTGGGACCGGCCAATTTTGTCCGGATTAGCGAATTTCCGGATTAACGAAAGCTAAAACACTGTTTTTCGGGTCAAACGCCTACATGACAGTTTTTTTGTTAGTTGTATATCAGATTCTGCAGCTGTACCACCTCCTAAATAAAACCTAACAACTTCTTTCAGCTGATTATAGCTCCTAAAAAAGCAAAAATAATCACATTCTGACTCAACGAAAAGCATTATTCAACTGAAAATTCACACCTGAATTAAAAAATTGCGCATGGATTTTGTCCAAATTAACCAAATCCGGATTAACCAATCACTTTACCACACAAATTTCGAAGTTATGACCCCAAATCTTCTGTTCGGATTAACGAGTCATATAACATAGGGTAAAATTGGGACTTGGCCTAATCTTGTCCGGAAGGCGAATATCCGGACTAACGAGGTCCGGATTAACGAGACATGACTGTATCGGCATTGTTACAGGCAAGCACCGAAAATGGTGACCACGTTCACCACAGCACACCACAAACAATTGATACATCCGACACAAACATAGCCATAAAGCAAAGCACTCGCACGAAAGGCCAGAAAATTGACTGGTTTGTGCCAGTTCCGACTTTTCGTTTTCGCTGTATTAGAATTGTTAAGCCTAAGCCTAAGCCGGAACCTAAGCCTAAACCTGGTCCTGAACCCCTAAGCCTACACATAAGCCATACATACACCCCTAAGCCTATATAGCATTGATACGTAGCTATTCTTGTATTATTTTACCAGAGTCCTATCTGTATAAAAGATAGCGAATGTTATTACATAAAGGAACTGGAAACACGCCATGTGACTCCGTCAGATCAGAGGGGGTCGGGGGAAAACTTCGAAAATTCCTACGGTGGTAGAGTATCAAAAATCGCTAAGAAGTGGAATTTTGTGCCGAAATTGCTCAAAACCCTAATCTGAACTAAAATACAGCTAAAGACAATTAGCTTTTTTAGAATCTGAAATTCCGAGAAAGTTACAAAAATTGCACCAAAACTGCTTGCTTCTAAAAAAACGTTCTATGGGTAATGGAGGGGGTCCCGTCTGGTCTGAGTCTCTAGCCCTTGCCAGTGGAGGGGAGACAACCCCTCATTCATGTGATAGATTGTTAACTGATTCGAAATCAACTATTGACGGACTCGTGTCGGTGGCCGACAAGACTCGACAAAAACAGCCTTCAGTAAATTGAATAACCTTTTCCGTCGGCGGCCTTTTTTTTAGAATATTCACTGGTAGGGCTGTCAAAAATATTAGTGCAAAACAACTAGAATAGAATAATGAAGCATAGTTTATACTGCTCTTTGCAAAAATGTCGGCGGCCGACACCAGTATGAATAGGCCTTTAGGCAGCAAGACACACGTACCTTTTAGCAAACCTACCGTAGCTAGCACACAGCAAATAGCAGGTAAAACGTACCTGGTGAGCCTAAACAAAACAACTTGACACCATGCAATCTATCTAGGCAAGTTTGTCGGGAGAATTGCTGAATTGCGCCGGGTACTATGCCACCCAACAGGGAACGACTAAGGCTAAACGAACAAAACACAAATCAACGCATTTGGAGGGCAGCAACAACGCAACCGTTCTAAGCTACCAACAAAATCTGTTTGGTGTGGTCAATTACTGCACGCTCTCAACACAGGTGACAGAGGGGTGAGAGAGCAAACAAACCAAGCACTAGCAGCAAAAAGGAAGCACCTACCTCGGGATTATGTTTGCATTCTGCTACCCGTTTCACCGTCTCTATCCTGGCTGGTGAACTGCGGTACTTTAACACACCACGGATCAACTTCTCGATTCGCCGCATGTTTCTGCACCTGTATAAAACAGCAAAACTGTATTGATTTCTTCAAATTGTTTGAGGTGGCCGAAAATGCAAAAATGCCGCGTTTAGCGATTTTAAGATTTATGAGGGGAATTGAAATAACTCGGGAGGAGCTCAACCGATTTGTCTGAAATTCACATTTACGTCGATTGAGACATATAAAAACCCTGAAAATTTGAACCTGATACAGTAATCCGGGTTTTTCCAAGATTAGGTCATTTGATTTTTTTCTCTGGTTGTATGTAGTAGTTTAAGCTCACCACTGTGGTTGTAAATGTAGATTTAAGCGTTTTCAATCGATCTCAGGCCTTTCTGAAGCCATTCGGGTACTGTAGTATGTGGTCCTGGCACGAAAATAACTTTTTGTTAATTTACATTGTTCCTGCGGCAAAGAAATGCCTGATTGAGTAGACACGACAGGTGTTATTGGTCAGGGAATCCATTGCTGACATAAGTATAATCACTGGATTACTGTATTTTGTGTTCCTGACACGAAAAATACTATTTTGCGTTTATGTGTTTCTGTTATAAGAAAACGCTTGATAGAAAAGGCAATCATGGATTTCAGGGTCAAGGACTCTATTTCTGACATAGCCATCATCGCTGGGTTACTATATTTTATTTAACAAGGGTAAACAAGAGAAAATATAAATTGACGAGGGTCCGACAAGTAAATTGTTACTTCTTTGCGACGATTTAGGTGTTCCTATTGCAGGGGAAAGCTGGATAAAGTAGGTAATCAAACTAATGAATTGTACAGGGTGTGCCAAAAAAAACAACCCAGCAGATTTTTCGCTGTAGCAACCGTAAATCTCAACCGATTTGAATGAATCCTTTCTTAAATGAAAGATAAATATATTCTTAAAAGATTGCTAAAATTTTGATTAATGTACTCTGCTTAGTTCCTGAGATATTGGCTCTCAAAATCAAAACAGAGATTTTGGCAGTGAACAAAGAGGGATTTTTTATTATTTTGCACTTCCTAATAAAACGGATTCCTGCTATTCTAAGGGCTATTGGAGGCTTTACTGGTGACACAGTAACTCGGTTTAATTCAACACTAAAGTACCATTAGCCCCAGCAGTAGGAATCTGCTTTATTATGAAAAGCAAAGGAATCGCTCTTGTTCTTTGCCGAAATCTGTTTCGACTTAGAAGGCAAATATCTCAAGAACTAAACTGTGAATCTCAATAAAAATTGCACCAATCTTTGAAGAATTTATCAATCTTTCATTCAAAAAAGGATTCATTCAAATCGGTTGAGATTCATGATTGGAAAAGTAAAAAATCTGCTGGGTTGTTCTTTATCACTCTTGTTCATTGCCAGAATCTCTGTTTTGACTTTGAGGACAAATATCCCAGGAACAAAGCAGCCTATCTTAATAAACGTTGCATCAATCTTTCAAGAATTTATTTGCCTTTCATTCAAAAAAGGACTCATTCAAATCGGTTAAGATTTGCGGTTGCTACAGCAAAAAATCTGCTGGGTTGTTTTTTTTTTGACACACCCTGTACATTCGTTCCATGACACAAACAATATACAGTAATCCAGTAACATTCGCTATGTCCTCTGAATGAATTCGCTGACGCCTAAAATCTTTAGTGTCCAGTCTATTCATGGATTCCTTGCTAACAGAGACATCTAAATCGCCAGAAAACAACAACAAAATCATGTCTGGACCTCAGAATACAGTAATCCACCGATCATGGCTATGTCAAAAATTGATTCCTCGACCCTAAAACCTTTACTGCTGTCTCTATCAAGCGTTTATCTACTCTATCAAGCATTTCTTTTCTGCAGGAACAATGTAAATGGACAAAAAGTTATTTTCGTGCCAGGACCACACAGTAGAGGGCTTAACCTACTACAAATCAAATGACCTAATCTTGTAAAAATCGGGATTACTGTATCAGGGGTCAATTTTTTAGGTTCTTATGTGTCTCAATCGACGTAAAACTAAGGTTTACAGCATACTTGTGAATTTCAGTCAAATCGGTTGAGCTGCACCCGAATTATTTCAATCCCCCCAGAAATCTGAAAATCGCCAAAAACGGCCATTTTCGCATTTTTGGTCAACTTTGACGGTGTATATCTCCGGAACCGTTTGACCTAGAATCAATATGAATGCATGTGCAATATCCCTTGCGCAAATTAGCCTTACAAGGCTACGTTGCGCAGATTAGGTTACACGACAGTACAGAGCTCGGGCCCCTCTACAACTTTGGTAATGAGGCAAAGCGGGCTCCGACACTTCCATAAGGACTTAAGGAGTTATTTGCAAAAAAGACAGAATGCACTGAATTTTGAAATGTAGATACTTTAGTTAGACAGTAGGTAGGATAGGTATATATTTTTGCAATTGCGCCTGCGAATCATCAATATTCGGTATTATTCGGTTCCAAAAATCCGCTTTGTTATTCGGTAATCGGTATTTTTGTATTCGGTTGCATCCCTATTATCTGATGCCTATAATAATAATAATAGCCGCTTCTTTTTTCTTTCTCTAGCTAGGCCTTCTATCTACCTACACAATAAATAAATAGGCTAATGAACTAGAGAGAACAGTAGTAGCTAGTAGCAAGTAAGAAAAGAAGAGTAGGAAGGCAGGTAGGGCAGGCAGATCGATGGAAAGAAGATCAGGGATCAAAGCAAATAAGAGCTGGTACCTGCGCAGCACGCCGTAAACCCAGTTTACAATGGAGTAGGGTTAGCACCTGGTTTGCCCTCACTCGCTCAGCCTCTGCGCTCGCTCTACACAGACCTGGCTCTCACACCACTCACGTGCGTCCATCGATTTTTTCGGCATTCAGCTACCAGCCGGTCTTAATTTCAGCTCCTGCCTGTCTGTCGGTCTGCCTAGCCGCGCCAACTTTAAACGTATTCAATCGGCATGCAGGTAGCAACAATCTATACTTACGAAATCTACCAAAACAGTCGTTAAATCGAAGCAACCCTAGTGTTTTGTTTGGAACAGAGCAGGACTAGTCAGTACGTGTTTTTAGTTCAGCGTTTTTATCTACGTACCGGATGTTCATTGCTGGACGGGTCTCAGACAAACCCTGACTGTCATTTCGAAGAGGTACAATAAGTCAGCAATTTTCCCTTCCATTTGAAAGAACTCTCACACATTAGGCAAATTATTCAAAAAGTAGCTTTCCCTTCGAAAAAATTCTGACATCCTTTAGGTTTTTTAAAGATTTTTACGACAAGCAGTTTTCCTAGTCGATTGTTTTCATGTACAGTATGTAGTGGTTGATTTTACGTTTTTCTTTCGTTCGTATGCACTGCACCCTTGAAGGGTTCTGTCTGTACTGCGGTGTCGTAGTTGACTAGCTTGTTTGCTATATCATTCAGAGAAGTAAAATGATGATGATGATGATGATGATGATGATGATGATGATGATGATGATGATGATGATGATGATGATGATGATGATGATGATAGGCAAATCTTTAAAAAAAAGCAGCTTTCCCTTCCAATCAGAAGAATTCTGCCACTCTTTAGGCAAATCTGTCAAAAAGCAGCTTTCCCTTCGTCCAAAGAATTCTGCGACGCTTATCAGCTTTGCTTTCAAAGAATTCTGGTACTCTTTAGGCAAATCTTTCAAAACAGCTTTCCCTTCTAAGGAATTTTGACATTTCAAAAACAGGAATTTTCCCTTCCAATCCAAAAAATTCTGGCACTCTTTAGGCAAGTCTTTCAAAAAGCAGCTTTCTCTTCCAAACAATACTGGCACTCTTTCTTTAGGCAAATCTTTCAAAACAGCTTTCCCTTCCAAGGAATTTTTTCATTTCAAAAACAGGGATTTTCCCTTCCATTCTAAAAAATTCTGACACTCTTTAAGCAAATCTTTCAAATTATTCATTATTCAAAAAATTCTGGCGCTCTTTAGTCAAATCTTTAAAAAAAGCAGCCTTCCCTTCCAAAGAATTTTACAGGCTTCAGGCAAATCTTTCAAAAACAGCAATTTTCCCCTTCCCATTCAAAGAATTCTGGTACTCTTTAGGGAAATCCTTAAAAAAGCACCTTCCCCTTCTCATTCAAAGAATTCAGGCAGTCTTTAGGCAAATTTTTAAAAAAGCAGCTTTCCCTTTTAATCCAAAGAATTCTGGCAGTGTTTAGGCAAATCCTTCAAAAAAGCAGTTTTTTTTCAAGCAATTCTCCTCTAAGGGCAAGCTCTTCAGGCAGTTCTTTGAAAAGCAATATTGTTTCAAGTAAGGAGCACCCCCACCAAAACGATCATTTCCACTCTCCCTCTCCGATGTTTCTGGCACAATTTTTTTACAGTTTCAGACACTAAAATTGCCTGTAGAACAGCGCTTTTTAGCTGTAAGTGGTACCCGAGACTTAATCAGCGTTTTTATACAATTTGTAGCACAAAATTGCTATATTTGGGCGTTTTTACCACTCCACACTCCGAATTTGGGCTCAGACACCCCAACCCTTCCGCCTTCCCTCCAAACAAGGATGAGCTGCTACAATACATGTGACCGGTGGTTTGCCCCCACCCGAAATAGGCCAGACCACCGGATTGGCCCCCCTCCTACCCCCTCCGATTTGTACTTTGGTGAGAAATTCCGGATCAGGTGTAGCGCGTGGGAATCAGGAACCGATCCCAAACAAAAATTAATGTTTTTAATGATCATAATTAATTATAAATTAACTGTAGAACACAAAACAACCTTTTTCTCTAAAATTCTGAAACAAAGAAGCATCAGTTAGTGAACCTCTACTTGATTCAAGTTCCACAGGTCCAAGGTTAAAATTATGACATACACTTTTATGTACACTTATATGTACACTTTTTGGTTGAAGAAACGTCAAGAATTGGCACAACACAAAGGGCGTTTTATTAAGGGAAGCGCGTTTGCGCTTTCCCGGTGTAGTTATTGTTACCGCGGTCCATACTAAAAATTGTTTTCGTAGCATTTGAGCAGGGAGCAAATGCGCTTCTCTTATTATGTCAGAGTTTGACCAAATTTGAAAAAAAAGTGCCAAAAAAGCGTATTTTTTCGGCCATACTTTTTAGCGTAACTTTTGTGTTTGTGGACCGATTCCTCCAATATTTGCAGGTATTGTAATTTGAAGTTTTTCTATCATCGTATACGAAAATACAGTATAGATAAAAAAAATGTCCCATCGCTTTTTCGGCCTTCACTCAAACGTTTCGTTCTCAGTCACTTCTTTACCGATTT